>PVIR01004157.1:0-81659 GCA_004026965.1 Petromus typicus | reverse complement strand
TTATACAACTTGTAATAAAAATAAATGGAACACCTACTGCTTATACACTAGACTTAAGTGTATTAGCTGGTCTCAAAAGCACTAACTTTTACTCACACAGCAGTGGTATTGTGTTCAACGCATTAGCTTCAGACAGTGCACATTAACTGCAGGCTAGTGGAAATCTTTTAAGTTTGTATGGGCTTCTTATAAAAAGATATAGTGAGAATTCATTCTATACACTAATGTTTTCTATATAAATAAGGTAATTTAAAATCTTAACCATTCTTAATATTTATCCTTGTATTTTACATCTTAGCAAAAAAGTAAGACACAATGGGCTTCTATTAATTAGCTTTTCTCAAGGGTTATAAATTTACAAAAGAGACCCATTGATTAGTCAAATTTTTCATTTATTCTCATTCTATTAAATCTGTCTCTCCTTTGGGCTGAATAGTTTAGGAGTATTAAATCACGTAAAATTTGGTTTTGTGTTTTAAAAAAATCACAAGAACAACCTATTTTCTTGATTCTTAATACTGTATGATTTTTAAAATATTTAGGTACATTCTGATTAATTATAGATCATAAAATGACAGTAGCCTATCTCAATCTGCATCATTTTATTAAAAAAAACCCAAAGCCCCTCAAAACTAATTCAAGGCCAGATCATCCTCAAAAAACATAAGTGCATAGTTGACATATGTAGGTTCAAAGCATTCACCAGGATTAAAACTTAGTAATTTTATTACCATTTACCTAGAAGAATATTAAGTAGATTTCCAGCTTCATATATGAAAGGATATAATCAATGACTTTTACAATGATTTTTTTGATATAAACATTTATTTTATTGTTAAGCAATTGATCTCTTTGTAAGACAAAACCCAGTAATAAAGCAATTCAGCAATGGGAGAAGATACATTCCTGAGATAAGACATTTGTATAGTACAGTATAGTACAGTACAGTAGTATCCCAGGAGCATGAAGCGTCAGACACATAGGTGTGTAGGCATTCTCTAACTATATGTTAAATAAGCAAACATCTGGTACATCTCTTCTACCAAAAATTCATACTTATTTTTGGCTCCTGTTACTATCTTTTTATATAGTGAATACAGTGCCTGTTAAAGGCACCATAAGCTCAGATCTGATGTTTAATACATTCAGCTGCATCATAATGGGTAATCTTTTATCAGTATGTCAAAGAATACCTGGTTTTAATAGGAATGCTCATAAGACCTATTAATGTACTGAAAAATTGACGTATATATAGCTACAGAATATTTATCTAAATATTAGAGATTCAAAGTTGTACATTTCTCTGTAATAGTAATTAGTAGGGTTTTCCTGCATGGTTTTTGGTATAGTTCTTAGAATTAAAGGTGATTTTATTTGAAGAGTTGTTTGTGAGAGGTTACTTAGGAATCTTACATCTCAATCTTCTGATTATCATTTATCAGCTTATACTACATAGTGTGTGGGTGAACTTGGCCACATTCTAATTGAAAATATTTTGAATTTTAAGCTCTAAATACTGAGGTTTATTTTCATTAAATATTACCTAATTGCATTTCTGCAGATGTCATAATTTATAACACAACCCAAATCAAGGCCATCTCTCTAGCTTGTTAGTAATTTAAAAGGGTACTGAGCAGTGAAAGGTTTTTCTATATAGAGTGGTGAACAATGCAAATAAAGTGATTTTCTGACACTAACAAATATGTTTAAACTGTTTTATCCTTATTGGCAAGCTCTATTTTTTACTTCTAAAGAGATCTAAAGACATGACAGAAATGATGATGTATCTGTAAAGTTTATTATGCAACTTATGATAGCCTTCTTAAATATGTTAAGCTGTATTAAATATTATGTGTTATCTGAGAAATGAGCAAAGAAATTCAGAGTTCACACATAACCACAGCTTAAAAAGCATCAGAGAATCCACATAATCTAAGGGTAATAAATACTTAATAACCATAAAGTAAATTAATAAATTACTGTGACTTTTATATTAAAAATAAACAAAATCTATGCATAGTGATTACAGTAGGCTATATACATGCTATACTCCACATACAACAAAAATTAAAAGAAACAATATATATATATATTTTTGGAGACAGGGTCTCTCTTTGTGGTTCAGGCTGGCCCCGAGCTCAGCCTCAAACTCACATCACAGCAATCCTCCTGCCTCTGCCTCCCGAGTGTTGGGATTACAGGCGTGAGCCACCACGTCCGGCACTGTGGTATGTGGTACTGGTTGCTGCTGGGCGTGAGTCTCCACACCCAGTATTGTATGTGGTTACTGGGGGATCGAACCCAGGCTCTTGTGCTTGTGAGACAGCCGCCGGAACCACTGAGCTAACTCCCCAGCCCAAGAAACAATTTTTTAAAAAGAAACAATCTTAAAAAGAAAACAATACAAGTAAGTAGAATGTTTGCCTGACATGCACAATACCCTTATTCAATCCCTAGTATTTTGAAAACAATTAGAATTGATTGTTAATGGTAAGCCAATAGTCTGACTACTCAAACTTTAAAATTTATTATGTTATGCCTTCTAATAACTGGCACACACTAAGCTTGGAAACAAAATGTACTGATTACTGTTATGACTGTTGTAAAGAAATCCAGCTTTCCACTACATGGAACTTATGTATCATAAGAAAGCATGACTCTCAGTGCACAGCAGTGATTTCAAACAGTGTCTACAGAAGTTATGTAAAATCCTCCACCTTCCTCTGTATCCTTTCTCAGAGGAGGAGGAGGAGGAGTAAGTCATCATAAGTGATGAGGGCTTTGTAATCATGTTCTAAATAGAGCACCAGGATTTTGTACCTTTGATCAGAATTTGCGATCAAGAGGTTCTGTAGTTAAACAAATAAACAAACAAACAAACAAACTAGTCTAAACAATTAAAAACTTATCACTTTCCTCTTTGTTCTTCCCTGGCTCACTACAGTCTCTGTACTTCAGACGCCTGACAGCCGCACACAGTTAAGGGAAAGACTAGGGTGGGGCTGGGAAAAGTGGTGTAAATGAAAGGAAGCACATTAGGAGGTTTATGTTAGACAGCAGCAGCCTATCAACGTGAATATACTTTGGCTCTTAAAATGCTTGGGTAGATGAAGAGAAACGTCTCTAAATTCAAAAAATCATTTTCAAGAGACACAGAGAAGTATCAGCATCATTTCAACTTGATGGGTGTCCAGGAATACGTGTACACTTTGTCTCTGCTTATCAACTGACTAGATAGCGACAGTGAGGACCCCAGAATTTCTGAAACATTGGGCAGTGAAGTGTCATTATTTTATTCGTGTGTTCATTGCTGCTCATGATAGTAAAAAGAACATGTTTAGACCATTTTCTTTCTAAAGGACTTTTAAAGAAAAGCCAAGTTACTAAGGCAGTGAAAGAAAAATCTGGATAGTAGCTCACCAATTGCTTTTATAGTAAATATACATATGAAATATAAAAATGTCAACAGCCTACTAGCAATGTAAAACTCTAGTTCACAGAGGTCCAGATAAGTCTTCCCAAAGGTATACAAGGGATGATCAAAATATAAGGTATGTATTTCAATAAAATTATTAGCATAAAAGACACACTGCATTAATTCCTCTCAAAATATTCCCCTTGTTTAGAACACAGTTCTTGCTTCTCTCTGAATGGTTCTATAAGTCTCCATTTGTGTTTCAATGAGGCATGGTCAAAAATACGGTAAATGCTGCTGCCAAGTGCCATCCAACAGAAAGGAAGGCTTGTGAAGACACACATGCTGTGCACCTTCTGGCTCTTCCCCACAGTCAAAAAATGATCACGACAAGTAAACACTGCAACTCTTCAGGCCACTGGGACATTAACGATAGCATAACTCCAGACATGGAAGAGGACTTCCAAAACTGTTTCAGAAAGTGGTAGGAATGATGGGGAAACCGTGTTTAAAGCAAGTGGAAGTATTATGAACAAGATGAATGGCAATGTCTTTTACTGTAATGTATTTTTAAAATTTAAACTTTCACTATATTTTTCAAACATACTTTACATCATAGATTTAATGCTTATGTGATATACTAGCTTTATAATAAAACACCTATAAATACTTGGAATTCAGTTAGAAACTTACTGGATGATTCAGAAACTGTATATTCAAGGGTTTTTGCCTCCTATCCTTAAATTAAATTTTCATACATGAGTAAAATTTTTTAGTTTTGATGATCAACTTTTTTTTCTATTTCTATACAAGAAAAGATTTGTGATAGCAAAGATGAAAGGAAAGTAGGAACAATAATCTGGATGGGGAAAAAGTTATGTCCTTTTCTAAGGTACAATATATGGATCTGACATCTATGAAATATGAATGTAACAGTTAAAATACTGAAATTAACATTTTTTTCATTAAAAAATTAAATTGAAATACTAGGGTCTATTCATCTCCACAACTCATCCACAGCAACTATCTGCTATGTACAGCATGAGAAACAAAAGGCAGAACAGTAATTTTTTTTTTTTTTTTTTTGAGACAGGGTCTCACTTTGCTGGCCCTGAGCTCAGCCTCAAACTCACATCACAGCAATCCTCCGGCCTCTGCCTCCCGAGTGCTGGGATGACAGGCATGAGCCACCACGCCTGACACTGTGGTACGTGGTACTGATTGCTGCTGGGTGTGAGTCTCCACGCTGAGTATTATATGTGGCTGGGAGCGGAGATCAAACCGGGGCCCTGGCACTTGCAAGACTGAGCTAAATCCCTGGCCCAGAACAGTAATGTTTTAATGAACAATCCGTACATGGATTATAATAAATGTTAAGCTCAGGATAAAACACGATAGTGACATCCAAGTAAGAAAGACTTAGTGGACTGTCCTTAAGAATTATAACTTAGGGGCTGGGGAGTTAGCTCAGTGGTTCCGGCACCTGTTTTGCAAGTGCAAGGGCTCGGGTTCAATTCCCTGGTAACCACATACAATACTGGGCGTGGAGACTCAGCCCAGCAGCAACCAGTAAGTACCACATACCACAGTGCCGGGCATGGTGGCTCACACCTGTAATCCCAGCACTCGGGAGGCAGAGGCAGGAGGATTGCTGTGATGTGAGTTGGAGGCTGAACTCAGGGCCAGCCTGAACCACAAAGCGAGACCCTGTCTCAAAGAAAACCTAAAAAAAAAAAAAAGAATTATAACTTAGGTTTGAAAGGTAATAAATCTAAATCTTCAATTCTCTAATAAATACCAAGAAAAAAATCAAGAAAATAACATACTATGCCACCAATTTTTTTTCCCCAAAACTAAGCCCTCAATTAATATTATTTAAACCAGGTAAAACAGAACACCCTCATGGGCTCACACGTCACTGGAAGCAAGCATAGTTATTACTTCAGATAAAGAAGAGCCTTTGAGAGACCTTGTGCCTGAGATCATGCCACCAAATTTTATAATGCCAGTAAACATAAACAAAAAAAAGACACAATGATTCAGAACTGCAAGCACTACAATTTCAAAGTCGGTACCTAAGACATTGTAAACGGAGGATTTTTATGTGAATCTAGCTGAGAAACTAGAAGGCTGGCTGGTAACAATCATTCTTTTAGGCAGCCTACTGCTTCTCTGCCTCTTCTTCCAGGACAAAGCTTCAAGTAAACAGCTTTAAACAATCCACTGGCCATGGCCCCAAAATACTTCTGAAACATATTAAACAAACCCTTCTCAAAAACACTCACCTTTCTTTTTTCTTTGTCTCTGTACCACATTTCTTTGAGTCACACAGGCTCAGTATGTTTTTGTTTGTTTGTTTGTTTTAACAACTCAAGTCTGCAGTTTTTCAAAGCAAGTCTGAGGAGTACCTATAGCAGAATTATCTATTTATTTGTTAAGATGCACTGGCTAAATCTATACTCAATTAATTCTCTGGCAATGGGAGCCAGCATTCCACAAACTGCCTGTTTGGTTCTGGTAAGTCACAGAAGCTTTGAACTATTAACTACAGAATGAAGTAAACACTACCACCAACAACAAATTAGGAGCTTGGTGAGCCAGATGCTATTCTAAAAACCTTATAGGAGTGAAGCTTATTTAATTCCTATGAAGTATTCTTACCGTCACCACCAGACAAGGGAGGAACAAGGTATAGAGCTTAGGGTGAAGTAGCTCACCTTAGGTCACACAGCTAGGTGAGAGAAAAGATTCCGGCTCACACGGTCTGCATCTAGAATCTACACTCACCCACACCCGCACTGCCCAGGGTGGGACTGAATCTGGCACCTACATCCCAGTTCCTTTTAAATTTTGAGACAAGCTCTTGCTAAGTCAAAGTTATACAGGCTGAACTTGAACTAGTGACCTTTCTATCTCAGACTTCCAGAGTACTAGATCTATGTTTTTAAACATTACATAGATTATTTCAGACTATCACAGATAAATCTTAGTCTCAAGTCCTAACCTTTCCAGAATGAAGTCTTACAAGTAACCATTATAAAGGCATTCTTTTATCCAGGAAGACTCTCACTTTATCAGAGGCCATGAAAACCTCTGACAAAATCAGTTCAGAGGACATTCATATTTCCTGATAGCACATCCACTGGAACAATCTCTAGAATCAAGTTATCAATATTTACAAAATAACTTGGTTGGTTTTTCATTGGGATTATCTTTTAACCTCATAAGTCAAGTTGAGAAGAACTGATACATAGGTGACATTGATATTTATGAACATGGAATATTTCTCTTATAATTTCACAGTTACTTGATTTTTAAAGTCAGAACTTTATTATTTGCCCAACACAGATGTACATATTCTGTCAGGTTTATGCCTAAAGATTTGTATTTTAGAATAGCAGTATATATAGTATTATTTTAAATTTAACTTTCACTTTTTATTGCTGGTGCCTTGGCTTATGTTTTTAATTTGTTCTACAGTTTTGGGAAAGAGGGTCATGCTTGTGTTTGTGTGGAAAAAATGGCCATAGCTGTGATTAGCACCTGATGCAGAGTTTGAAAAAAACAATCCTGCCAAAGGCTTCTGTTTGCAAAGAAAAGTGTTCAAGAATCAGAGTACCACCATTTATACCATAGAAAGCAAGTAATGTTTGCTTTAAAAAGTAACACTATATGGAAGTGACAAAGAGAATGTTTTTAATTTCTAAGGAAAAAGCTCTCATTTCTTGTCACTGAGTACACTGTGAGATGTAGGCTTTTGTTTTATAGTTGTTTTCTATCCAGTTGAAATAGTTACCCCCTTGTTCCACTTTGCTGAGTTTCTAATCACAAATGGATGTTGAATTTTGTTAAGTGCTATTTCTGTATAGCTTAATATAACTGTGTTATTTTCATCTTTAGCTTGTTGATGGGATGGACTACACAAATTGATTTTTGAATGCTGAATGAGTCTTGCATATCCAGATAAATCCCATTTGGCCATAGTGTGGAAATGCTTCTAAATATTGGAGCAAATGAAGTGTCAGACAAAATCACAGGCCCCAAAGCTAGTCCAGGACAGCACTGTGCGCAGAAGGGCACAGACTCTTAACAGTGCTGGTGTGAATACAGGTCTGAGGCTGACAACACACCGATGCATAGATGAATGACCACACCCAGCAGAAAAGGAAGGGCAGGACTCAACACTCACCCAGCAAAAGTGGGTGTGGAAACACAACAGCCTCAACTGGCACTCACTAGCCCTTCCCATATCCCATATATTTCAATATTATGGGCCTAGTACATCTCTCAAGTGACAGAGTAAATAGTCTACAAATTATAAAGCACCTTCTTTTTATAAAATTCATAGCCATCACACTTCCAAATACTTCCTCATTTTCTAACATCCCATAGTTATCACAATACCTTAACCCCTGCTGAGATAAAACTATAACATTTCAGATACTTAACTATGAACCTTTGCACAACATACTAGCTCAATTTGTTTTTCATTCTGCAGCAGAGGAATTTTCATTAAAAGTACAATTTTCAAAAGATT
Organism: Petromus typicus; assembly: GCA_004026965.1. Lineage (NCBI taxonomy): Eukaryota > Metazoa > Chordata > Mammalia > Rodentia > Petromuridae > Petromus > Petromus typicus. The sequence continues at coordinate 73,707 of PVIR01004157.1, read as the reverse complement.
CCAAGAAGAATACTCATTAATCCAAACAACAGGATTAAATAATTCTGCATGTTATCCTTTAAAAACCCAAGTAAAAAAGCCATCATATTCAGTATCAATTAAGGAAAGCACAGGAAGATCAAAAGAATCCAGGTCAGTGAACCTTTGCTCTCTTTTCCGAAAAGACACCTGTACCCTATGCGCGTGAATATCCCAGACACCTGCTTCTGTAATGGCTGGCTGAAGAAAGTAAGTTCAGTCAGGACATCATTTGCACCTTTCTGTGATAACTGCCAACCTGGTATCTTTTCATTAACATTGTACTATGAAACGGGTAGTTTTTCTTTTATTTTTTTGGTTTATGTAATTGAATATAGAAAAGAAGCTCCTTAAAGACCTGTCTTACACAATTCAATATTTTGTACACAGTCTATTAGAATATAAAACATATCAGACTTTATTAACTCTTACAAATTAGTCAGAGAATAAGAAATTAAAGGGACATGCATACAAATATTCACTGTCTCAGTACTCTGGGAGGCTGATTCAGGAAGATCTCAAGTCTGTACCCAGCCTGGGCAATTTATTGGTTCTGTGAGACTCGACTCAAAATTAAATGAACAAGTTAAAAGGACTGAGGATGTACTTCAGTGGGAAGGCCATAGATTGGACCCTCTGGATAGCCAAAAAACAAACCAAAATAAAACACCAAAAGAAAAGAAAAATCTTTTTACTCACAACAGTCAGAATCTTTACTAGTGTCTCTTCTTACTATTTAAAGATGTCAACTACCACCCCCAGCAACTAAATAAAAGCCACACAAAATGACTGATACTTTTTTTTAGGTTTTTTGAGACAGGGTCTGTCTTTGTAGTTCAGGCTGGCCCTGAGCTCAGCCTCAAATTCACATCACAGCAATCTTCCTGCCTCTGCCTCCTGAGTGCTGGGATTACAGGCGTGAGCCACCACGCCCGGCACTGTGGTATGTGCTACTGGTTGCTGCTGTATGTGGTTACTGGCGAATTGAACCCGGGCCCTTGTGCTTGCAAGACAGGCGCCGGAACCACTGAACTAAATCCCTGGCCCATGACTGATACTTTTTGAGGATCATAGACTGAACAGAGAGCACGAGGGAAAATGAACACAATGTTTTCAGCCATGCACAGCTGAATCTTCACTTTTCTGATAGGCAGCACTCGATTCTGTTACTAACGATCTTAAATTTAGGAAGGGATGTGAAATGGACTTTAATATTCCAACTAATAATATCCACAAGTGTTACAAGGAAGATGTCTTACATTTTTAAAAAATGTCAGTTGCCTCTATTCCAGTTTAAGACATACCTTTTAAGCACCTAAAGTCTACTAAAACACCTGACTAAGAAATGAGCATATACACTGGTCGTGCATGTACTATACAAATTACAGTTAGCATGTTACAAAGTAATTAAACACATGATAAGTTAAAAAAAAGTCCAAGTGCTCTTATCTGAACTGGAAATATATTAACTCTCTCTTTATCTCCTGATAAAGAGATTAAACAATTGTGAACCATTAAAATAGACACAGTCTTACATTAACTCCTAGTGTAAGATTATACTGAGAAAATATTAAAAAGTTGAGTTCTAATTCCATACCCTTATTGTTAAATTAAATAATGAAAATGCAAGATAATTCCAGGTAAGAATTTAAAAGTTTAGTTCATTTCATCTTGCAGCGCTGATTTACTAGATCTCTAATAGAGCTGTAGGGTTACAACTTGAATGAAATGACTTTAGTTTAGTTATAGTACTACTTATCAAACTGGACTACATGTAGTTAGCAGAATAAAATTATTATACCCTTAGAAATCCTAAAGCTTTGACTATGCATGTTGTGATTCTTTGACATAAAAGGAACATTTTAAAGAACTACTGTACAGACTAATGAGTCTCATATAGATAGTCAGAGAAAAATCAAGCATTTAGGAATAACGTGCTAACTTGCCAAACAGAGGTAAAAGTTAACTAGCTTATTAAAAATAAATGTGAAGATCTGGAGAACAGTCACACAGGAGGCCAGATCTTCACGACTGCAGAATCTTAACAGAAGGTACTTGAAATACCATCTTACCCAGAATTGTCACTGGGCACTTCTGGCAAATCATCACCCACCTGCCATCTGCCTGAACATCACGTCTAAAAACAGAATTTCCAAGTAAACAGTCTACATTATTCTATACTAGTACTAACTAGTCTACACTATCTTTTTTCTAGTCTCCTGTTTCCACCCTCCTACAGCTTTCACTCAGTTCCTAGTCTACCTTCTGAAAACAGAACAGGTTAAATCAGATTTCTACCAGGAAACACATGAGTATCTGAAGCAGCTTTCTCGAGAGTATATGATTGATATCAAGTATCAACTTAAACTTTGCCTCCCTTGATTTGGAATATTATACAAATTATCTGTAATTTTAAAAGCAGGTCATTCGTTCAATATCACAAAAAAAGTCCATTAGTTTTAACTGGCAGCCCAATACTATTTTGACTCAATGACCAACAAATCTCTTAGTTTTTGGCCAACACTATAGACAAGTTTGATGCTACCATGATATGTAGCCACTTCTCTATAATTCAATGACTGTGCCATTACTTGGAAAACCCAAATTTGATCCTTTGTATTTGTGCCTGTTTTATCTTTTAGACTCTCTAAGTGAAATAAAGCTACACCCTAAGACACTAGCTTCAATACAACCTAATTATGGTGAGAGTTTGTGCGTATCATAAATAGGTATAAACTATTTCCTCCTATATTCAAGAATCACAGATTATCAGGTCAGTTAGCAGACCTGGAAAGTAAGAGAAACAATGAACATAAAAACCCATACATGCTTAAGCATTGAGGTAGACTACGTCTCTTTTCAAGAGTTTAAATTTCAGAAAAATTTACTTTAGTATTGGATTAGAGTCAAATCTTGCTTTTTATAACTTCCATTTTAAGCATTTTAAAGCAACAGGAATAAACATGATACCTCTTCTACATGATCCATATGATCTTTTTTTTTTCATGTATTTAAAAAACTCATCCCCAAATTATCTCTAGGATACAACCAAGTACAGGTTTTGTGGGCCTATCTGCAAGGACTGAAAGATAAAAACTAAAACTCAGGCATTTCCTGGAGAGAAGTTGAACAGCAAGAGGCTTTCTGACAGAAACAGGATATAAACTAAACCTTCCAGGTGCATATGTCATCAATATGTTGTGATTCAACTCAATGCTTGTCTTTACAAGTGGTTCTATGTATATGGTAAAAATTTCTGTGAAGACCAAAATCTTAGAGTGAAGTTACAACTATGAATAGCCTTTGTTACTTAGAACAGATACAAGGAATAAGACAATAACAAATTAGGTGGCACCATTACTTATAAGTACTTATCTTCTGACTCACTTTTTATTGCTTCCACTTACTTTAATCTTCATTTCAAACACCAATATAGAAGAGCAGTGTGTGAATTTTAAATTATATGTAAACTTGAAGAATGTTTATCACTTAGATCATGGAGTTGTCAATTAAAATTACTTTTTCAAATTACAGGACCATAAAACCTGAGATAGAATGGCCCTCTTTGAAGCTGTCTCATTTGTTATATTAAAGAAATCAGTAAATATTTAAAGAATTAATTTGGTGGAAAAGTGATCTATTTCTGTCTTCATTAAGCATTTACTGAGTTCTCACTATGTCAGGTGCTATTCAACATGACAAACATGAATGGATTCAAAGAGCTTACAATTACAGATAAGTGAAACAAATGATAGTAATTCAGGTTATAAAATTATAAGTGCTATAGTAGATGAGGATTATGTGTTCTCGTTTTTCATCATAGACACTCATCATAGCATCTGCCTCCATCTGAATGTCTAAAAACTGTTTTCTTCCTTGTACTAATGTGCCCAGACTTACTAGATCACTAGCAGGAGGCATTGCACAGGTACCAGTTTAAAAGTGCTGATTTTGGAATCTCTTAATTGAGTAGAGGAAAAAGTACTTAGACCTGAGCAAGAGGGGTGAGGGGGAGCTTTCCTATTGTCTGTTGAACGAGGCAATTCAACTCAATTCAGCAGGTGCCTCAAGAGAAGCCAATGTTAATGAAATCAATGGTTCACTTGTTCATTTAACAAATACTCAGCACTTCACGTTTGTCAGAAGGTACAGGAGGCACAAACCCCATGATGGTAAGAAAAAGGAGCATGTTTTGCTCCTACAATTCTCACAATCCAGTTTGGGTTCTTATGGAACTGTGCACAGCAGGCAAGTGGGATTAACTTCTGTAGGACAACTATATAATAAAACACAATTTCAAGCAACACTCATAACTTACTAAAGCCTTCCCTGTAGATTCTGATGCAGCATTTCACTACATTATTTCAAGTCCTGAGTGGCTTCTACTCTAGACAGTGCTGTGCTGGACCCAAAGAAGACCTTTCACATGAGAAAGTTTGCTACATGTTGACAACTCACCACTATTGAGACAGAAAAACAAAAAAATACATTCTGAAGATGAAGGAATGGTAATATCCTCTTTGTTACTAGAAACATCTACATAGTCTGATCACAAAGCTGGATGTTATTAAAAGTTAATTAGGGAAGTAACCTTTGTGAAAGAAAAATTGGAAAGACTAAAGAGGCGTTAACCTGTTAATTTAACATCCTTGCTGCCAAGAGTATTTTAATCACATTTACGTATCACTTGCAAAGTAACAGCATACTTAAATACTGTTAAATCTGGGACTCAGAGTCATTACTGCTGTAATCATCACAGCACAGCTCTCTGCTGTCATTCTGGAGATTCCAGGCTCCTATTGATAATATGAAAAAGCTTTCCTAACAGCGATACTTAACACCTCTGCAACAGGACAGAATGAATGTCTACCTTATTAATCTGCCTTCAACAAACAAAACGTCTGTTACTACCTCTGCCTGACAAGGATGTACAGGAATAATTCTATAAATATAGAAAAGGATGAATTTTACTTACTCAAGTAACATTCTGAAAGTCATAAATTCCAATCCATTATAATCCTAGGATGACTGAATTTGATTATGTCATGCATAATTAACTCTAAAATACTACTGATTTCAGATTTTTTTCCATGAACTATAAAAAGAGACATTTCACATTGCTATTCAAAGACATATATATATATATACACACACACACACACACACACATATGTAACTGAAAGTTCAAACAAACATTACTTAGGACAAGCAATATCTTCCTATGCCATTCCAACCCATAATGCAGTGACAGATGCTGGTTTCTTCAATTTAATTTCACCCACTGACAGATCAAAACTGCAATTAAAAAAAACTGATTCAGATGTAAGATGTACCTCTGCATGCAAGAGAGTGTTTAGGAAACCTAATCAGAAATTACTATTTGAGGAAGCATTGGAATGTGAAAGCTAATCAGGATTTTAACTTGAGGCAAATGAATCTGACATCTTTACCTGCATCTAATCTTGATCTACATTTTTAACAGAAATTTCATCTATAAGCATGAGCAATATTATAAACAAATAACATTGAGGAAATAAAGAATAAAATATGCGACCAGTCAGAAAGATCATATGTGCTTTTGCATCTTCGCATGAAAGGAATAGGATTATGTGATATGATCAATGACTTAACACTTATTGAATTGCACTCAAGATCATAAGGGACAGACGATTTAGCTCAACGGTGCCACGTCTGCCTCATAAACACAAGATCCTGAGTCTTTCATCCTCTTCTTGAAACAAACATTCTGTTTTTAGTCCATTTGTGCTGCTGTAACAAAATGCCTTAGACTTGAGACCAGTGAATAAAGAGAAATTTCCAGGAGGCCGTGTTGGGGGCCCGTTCTTCGTACCCAACACTGTCTATGTGTACTCAATGGGAGGAGCACACAAGCTTCTTCAGACCTTTTTAAATGGACCAACGCCACCCTGAGAGCTCAGTCTTCAGAATCCCCCTAAAAGCCTCACTTACTACCATTGCAATAACATTTGATTTTAATCGATGAACTTTGGCGGGAATATCCAAACTATAGCACACACTTCAAAATAGTAGAAAACTGTGATGATAGAGGAAAGCAGAGAGGAGGCTGGTCCTACTCTCAGAATGTTAAATTTCCTGCCTTGGTATTTATCAGAGTATGATTAAGGAGAAAGTAGGGAATTTATTGGCTTACCAAACAAGGTTCCCTTATGACTGCTGTCAGCTGGATAATAAAGGTTGGCAGGTAGGGTAGAATTTGCTTTGACACTTTAGTTCACCTGAAAGAAGACTGGCCATTACCAAAGGAACCTAAAAACACAAATGACTTTCACAGCAGAAGTCATTCAAAATAATTTTTCCTACTATGCTTCTGGTAGTTTCCTACTATGCTACCCTGGTAGGAAGAATACCTAACGTGATAATTAGGTTCCTGGCAGTTTATAAATCTATGGAAAAATATAGTCCTTGGTGCCTTTTTAAGGCATTTAGATAGTTGTAGCATTTTCTGAAACTTGGCTTAATAACTTTTGCTACAACTTACATAAACATTGCAAAGAAATACACACAACCATATGTGATAACTGTGCTATTAAAGTTGTGCCACATGAAGATGTCAGACAAATGGATTCTATGAAAAGTGCATCTCAGCAGCGTTGTTGAAAGAGTGGTTTTAGATTTACACTAAATTAGATTTCTTGGGGTTTGGACCTAGAGTTAAGAAATCCAAGTTGTTATCTATTGACCATACTAATGCTGGAGAATTTCTAAATTAGAAGTTTGTGGAAAACCACATACAAAGTCAGAAGTTTTATACTACTCCACACAATTACTTAAAAGAAATAAAAAGTGCTGTCCAATTCAATTAAAAAGGAGCACTGGGGATTTAGCTCAGTGGCACCGCATCTGCCTCACAAGCGCAAGGTCCTCAGTTTGATCTTTGGTACTGAAAAAAAAAAAGAGAGAATAAAGTGCCAATTTAACAGGTACTCAAAACTTAAGTGGGGATACCAGCAACACCATGAAACTGTTAAGTACAAGGTAATGTATGATTAAATTTCAACATCTAGGAAATATGTTATACCATCACTGGCACAGAAGTAAAACAGAACATTAGATAAGAAAGAGTTAAAAAAACAACAACTTGGTTTTTAAAAGGAGGTAACAAGGGAAAGACTAGGAGGAAATGTGTTTTAGAAAGGGTGCTTTGGTTGGGAGGTTTAAAAAGATTAGTTGGCAATATCAATTAATAAGCAAACATCTGATTGGGTGGGCCAAGGTGCCTGAACAAAGCTGGTGCCAGTGTAGAAAGGGGTGAGTGGATCCCAACTTTGAAGGAAGAATTTAGAAGTGTGTGTTAAACTTAATTCAGAAGGTATTAGAAATGCGTAGAGTTAAAAAAGAGCAAAGATCTCAGGGAATGAGATATCATAACTTGAGCTTTGTGATGAATATACAGAGAATAAGAGCTTTTGGAAGGAAAACTACTTCAATTTTGTGCATATCATTCAATAGTGAGATGCCCTTATGTAGCAACATTTTGTAGGAGAATGAGATGGACAAACAAACAGGGCAAGAAAGAGTGAGAAGCAACTGTTGAAACTGGTGGAGAATGGATGAAAGGAAGAACCACGGGCAATAGCTGAACCATGGTGAAGATCTAGTAAGGGCACTGAAGAGTAACCAAGTCAGCATTCAAAGAGGATGAGCTTGGAGGAGGAGGCCAAGGAGATAATTACATCATGGAGGGCAAGGAAATAAGCAGACAGGAGAAAAAAATGAGTGAGCAAAATGGTGAGCAGAGTGGTCACCAGTATCACAAAAATGTTTTTCAAGATGTATTAAAAGGCAAAAGGGAGGAAGATATTTTAGATACTGGAGTAGTTTATCAATGTCATCACAGATACTTGATTTCCAAATTTGCTAAAGCCTAATCTAAAGCAGATGGCAAGAGATACTAAATAAACATAATTACTAAGGAAGCTTGTACTTCACACAAACGCATCATTTGGAAAGCTGCAATTAAAATATTCAAAAAATATTTTCTTTCTTCAGCTTGGTTAAAACAAACTTTTTTTGATAAGATTTCACCCATGTAGTTTAGGCTGCCCTTGAACTAGCTATGTAGCCCAGGCTGGTCTTGATGAAATCGTGTGTTCTTCCACTTCAGCCTTCCAGGGACTGAGAATATAGACGTGGCAATATCTATACCACCACGAGTGGCTGGTAAATTTTCTCACAACACAGAGAAAAGCAAAGTGGGGGAAAATTCTCCCTCTATCTTTCTTTCCTTTTTTTTTTAGGTTTTTTGAGACAGGGTCTCACTTTGTAGTTCAGGCTGGCCCTGAGCTCAGCCTCAAACTCATCACAGCATCCTCCTGCCTCTGCCTCCCAAGTGCTGGGATTACAGGCGTGAGCTACACGCCCCACACTGTGGGATGTGGTACTGTTGCTGCTGGGCGAGAGTCTCCACACCCAGTATAGGTATGTGGTTACGGGGGATTGAACCCGGGTCCTTGCACTTGCAAAACAGGTGCCAGAACAGGTGCCATTAAGCTAAATCCCCAGCCCCTCTATCTTTCTTGATGTACTGGCCAGAGATGTCAGTACTTCCATTCCCTCAAGTCCTTCATGTGAATTGTTCTCTAAAAATTTAATCTACTTTGTAGTAGATTAAGCTGATAAACTAATATAGGGGACAATCATTTGATATATCATCTCCCAGTAATTTTTCACTTAAAAAAATAAAGGAGAAAAACATTTAACAGACAGAACATACTTTTAATGGTTCTATCTTAGGGCCTATAAATATTGAGGATGAAGAGGAAATAGGAGTCAGAAGGGCAAGGAGACTCTCAGGTTTCCTTAAAACAGGTGGTTTCCTTTTAGTGTCCCTCAGTCACACCTACTGGGCAGTTTCCTGTTTAATGCATTCCTAAGATCAGCCTAGACTTGAGGCCAATTCTTAAACTCTCTGGAAAGTTTAGGATTATGTAACAGAACTATAAAGTTTAATTTAGCAGAATGGCTGTACTAAGTAACATCAATATGTTCTGTTGATATAATTAAAATAAATTTTACATGAAAAACCTTACTTAGATCAATTTTTTTTCATTTAATGGTTTAGTATAGAATCTAATGTTCTTTTAATAGTTTTCATGGGATAAAATCTAGTAATAAGTACTCAAAAAATTTCAGAAAATGCAGTAAGAGGGACTGAGAAGTCATCTGGAAATAATGTGTTGTTTTTGTCTTCTGAGAGTTTTTCTTTGCTTAAAAATATGGCTGTACAACCACTTTAACACAGGATATATTTTCATGTCCATTTTATATCTTTATCAACATTTGAACAGCTGCTTATTCATCTGTTAAATAGATTCATCATCATTAACATTACTAAGCTCTCATTGTTGAAAATTCAAGCTACCACTGAAATGCTGAATGACTACTAGCAGACAAATATCTTTAAGTATATTGCAGTTGTAATCTCAGTCACAGGATACATACTTATCAACTGTCAGGTAAAAAAATCTGTAGCAATTTAGTTTCATCAACACTGTCCATGTCTCCACATCCTTGGCAAGCTGAGTTTTATCTTTTCAATCTTTGTCAATCATATTGGCTTAATATGAGTACTTGGATTTCTTGGTTCTATAGTTTTGTTTCTTGCTTAATTAAAAATATTTCTGGTTTAAAATACACACAGTGAATTTATGGTGTAACAGAAACAGGCTAGTTATTTCCTTCTAATACTGGATGTCAAATCCTTATGGAAGATTAAAATGCACTTATCAGTCATAATTTATAAATCTTTAGATCAACTTTAATTACAGCACAATGCAGTGACAGTGAAATTAGCTTGTTAATTGGGGAAGTACATCTTACTAGCTTGGTTTTACTACAGTTAAATATCGGAGGCAAATAACTTTATGCAGTGTGAAGCTGTTGTTCCCCCTGTTCACAGTTCTGGAAGCTCCAGTGTTGGAGTGCCTCACTGCTTTGCGTAGCTGGTGAGGGTGCCAAACATCAATGGCAGATGAATACAGAGAACAAACCACTCACACTGAGTCAGGGAAAGCAAGGAAAAAGAGGACAAGGCAAAATCTTACAAAATGGTCCTTCCTCTAACCCCAAAGAAAGCAACACCTCCCAGAGCAACCACCTAGGGTACAAGCTTTAGACTGCTAGTGGTGCATCCACATTCACACCCACAGGACATACCGAGATGTAATTTGCTTTATGTTGTTTTAATGGTGAAAACATGATTCCTTAAGGTGACTAACACTGTATTCATTGAAACTGTAACTCTGTTTTCTAAACATGACAAACTGAAACCTACACTGTGAAATTTAATTTGTAAAATATTGCTTAACATCTAATAAACTTTAGACACTGAAGTTTAAGATTATGTTTGAGCACTTTCCTTGCTACTTAAGGTACTGATCTCAATTTCAAATGTCTCCATAGGTATTTCTTATGAATATGGGATGATAACTGCTTTTGAAAGCTGAGAGGAAAGGGAAGCAAGTCACACTTTTTTACCATTTGCAACATGCCAGACATTATGCTTAGACAAATAAAAGATTATTTCACTCACTGGAACCAGGTCAGATAGCTTGAGTGTTTTGAGCCAGTGGGTCTACCCTGACAGCTGGAAGCAAAGACCATATAGTTTTCTCCAAAGTTTATTACAAGATTCATAAAATCCAGTTTCGGATTTATAGCAGTTCTCTCACACTCTAGTAATTTCATTAACACAGAATTTAAAGTGTTGTGTTGTATAGACTGATATAAAACATCACTTCAATTCTATTCTCTTTCAAAACAGGCATAAGTGGGATGAGGCACATGTAGGAAGAGTTTTTAAGGGATGCTGTATTAAAAAAATCTTTTACTTTTTAAATATATAAACTAAGGAAAAATGTAGAAAACTATTTATTTAATTTATAGATACGTACTGAATGCCTGACACATGCCAGATACTAGAGTAGTTGGGGAGAATCTCTGACTTGTATAGCTTAGAGTTTATGAGGTCATCCAGAACAAAACAGAAGCAATTATTTCTCTGATGGTGATGTTAAAAAGAGGAAACATGGGCTGGGGATTTAGCTCCATGGCTCCGGCGGCGCCTGTCTTGCAAGTGCAAGGGCCCGGGTTTGATTCCCCGGTAACCACATACAATACTGGGCATGGAGACTCACGCCCAGAAGCAACCAGTACCACATACCACAGTGCTGGGCGAGGTGGCTCACGCCTGTAATCCCACCACTTGGGAGGCAGAGGCAGGAGGATTGCTGTGATGTGAGTTTGAGGCTGAGCTTGGGGCCAGCCTGAACTACAAAGCCAGATCCAGTCTCAAAAAAAAAAAAAAAAAAAGAGGAAGCAGAATGATGTAATGCAACAGAGAAAGTGTGAGAAGTTTACTTTAAAAAAAAAGAGTTTACTTTAAGAAAATGTTGTTATGGTACAAGCTAAAAACTGAGCAGGCCAAGAAATGTGAGGTGAAGTAGTGTTCCCACATACAAAACGCTGCTATATAACAGGATTTTTAACATGGACAACCACTTTTTCTTTTAGTACATCACGCTTTAAAATAATAAAATGAAAAGTATAAGCAATTACAGTGTACTTTCATCAATGAAGCCCAACATTTACATATATTATTATATCATGTTTAATTAAATGTGATAATTATACCTGATAATTAATTCTGTACTTTCTCTGGGGAGTTTGCCACATCCTTAAACACAAGTTGGCCACATATGGGGTCCATATTGCTATTTAAATGTGATTTTAATTATCATATCAATGAATTTTATGATCAGTCAGTATAACGAACTTTTGTCCTCTTTAAATACACTCACACCCAGGACATGACAGTCAGGTTCATTACAGTATTTCACTTTTGCTCCAAATAGAACTATTAATTTTAATAGTGAATGATTAATAAAGATGTGTCAAAAATTTTCATAAATTGAACAAAACATTAGACACAATAATTACAATAGCTAACATTTACTGAACCCTTTGAAGGTAACACATACTGCACTTTGTACTTAGTTTTCATATTTTTTAATCTTCTGTGGAAGGAACTGTACTAGCTCATGTAAGTTGCTATCACTATCAAGTAGTCAACTAAGACATTTCTATCATGCTTCTGACACAGTTATAGAACAACTGCAAAAGTAAAGATTTATTATTAAAAAATTAAAATGCTTAATTTCGCAATAAATTTGACCTTGATCCTTGAAATTTTCCAAGTCCTTCTGGAAAGCCCTCAATAAGCAAAAAACATACTGATGAGGCTCATAATGAGTAGAGCTTCATTTTTCTCATTATTAGGCAAAAATCAAAGGACAAAGAATAAGGAAATTTGCCTTTCTCCTCCAGCATCTAGATACTTGGAACAGAAAGTTAGCAGATTTGGAGGCATACACAGGTAGGGTTCAATGCTCCCAAGGGAAGTGACCCTCCATCACGAGCCAAACTGCTTCTGAAACTTGTTGATCTCGACTGTCACATGACTGTTAGGAGCAGAAAAGGCTCTCTACCTGTCCACTGGCTCAAGGTTCTTTGTGCTCGATTCTGGAGGAAATCATAGTTGGGATAATACAGTTCCCCTGATGCTAGCAGCTCTGGGCTTTGATTACCAGACTCTCAGCTCGTTACGTAACAGTCCTGGCAGCTCCTCAGTGCTATGAGCTGCTCAGCAGCCAGGCTTGTGGCCCCCTTGGCAGCTCTCTGAAGATCTTCCAGGAGCTTCTGCTGCTTCTCTAGGGCTCATCCACTGGTCTCAGCTGGTCTCCACTGCTTTTGAGTCTTTACTGTTTTGCTCTCTGAAGCTCTTCAAAACTCATAGCCCCTAATATCACCAGTTCTTTCTTAGTGTATCTTAGCCTACTGTACCAGAGATAAAAATCCTAAGTAGAATATGACTAACCAAGCAAAGCTTTCAGTGAGGCCTGGGCTATAGCACAGAGGAAAGCACACTGTAAGAAGCCCTCTTGGACTGACTGACCCAAGGAATTTTAAGTGTGTATATAATAGAAAAACAGACTCCCACATGTATAGTCCCTTGCATTCCATGGGCCTTTTGAAGTCACAGATGCCAGGGTCATCTGCTGCAAGGTAGCGTCTCCTCTGGGACAGCTCTGTTTCAAGCCTGCTGTGACCAAGGCAAATAGCTCTCAAAGAGGCCATGGAACATCTAGAACAGCCTCATTATCATGATGCTAGCTCTGCCAAACTGTGGTAAAAGTGGCTGCCTGACTGACTGCTCTAATTTTCACAAATTTCCAAAAGTGCCTTTCGTGTTGACTGTGATCCACAGGGAATTTAGGGGTTTGGAAGGTGGAGGTAGAGCAGGCTTGGCCTCCTTCATCTTTGCTCTGTCAGCTACAGTTCTTAACAGCAACTCAGAGAGAGGAGGTAGCAACACCCTGAAGCAGCCACAGCCGGAGAGAGGTGTTATGCCTTCAGCTGAGGCACAGCTCCTGTCATGGCTGAAGGAGCCAACATGGCCTCGGATGTGGGTGAAGGATGCACACAGAGGCTAGGAAGGTGCTGGGGGCTTCTCACCCTTGCTCCACCCTGAACATGGCAAAAGTGAGCAGTAGGAAGACTGTGAGCAAGATCATATGCCCTCTGCCAGTCAGAGAAAAGAAAAGCTCAGTCCTTGCTTTTCTATCTCACACTTAACAGCCTCAACTAAAGGGAAACAATTTGCAGTTTCCTCCAACTTAACACTGCCTTTTCCTTGTCTCTTTCCTGTTATGTGAAATATCTGTACTTGATTTTCCAAAACGCACTGTGGTGCTCTGTAGTGACCACTGTCATTCATTTACTGAACTTTACCCCAGTCCATGTAGGGGCTGAGGAGAGGGGAAAAAAAAAAGTATCTTTTTTCAAAGTTTTTGGCTTATAAATTTCCATCCTTTCTCCTTTGTCTACATATTGAGACCTTGTCTTAAAAATACCAAACAAACACAATTTTAAAAATGCTTTAGGGAAAGAGAAGAAAAGCGCCTAACCAAACAAAATATTCTATATAGAGAATCGTTATTTAACACAAACTCTTATATGCTTCAGAGAATTGACACTTTTAAGTTAATGACTGTACACTAAAACTAACAACAATGCTATAATTCCAAAATTATACTGTGAGCACTCAGTTATAATTATGTCCTACAAAAGAAGAAATTAAGCCATTTAAAATCACTGCTTATTTCTGATAGATTTATAATTCTGAGTAAAAGTCATTAAAGGCCATATAATTTTCAGCACCATGCTTGGTATTACTTCTGACTAAGTAACTAAACAAATAAGGGATAAGTATATTGTCAGTAACAAGTGTACTTCTGAGAGAAAATAAAATAAAGCTACAGTGCTGGTAAAACTGGTAGTTTCTCAAGAACTTAACTTAGTAGGTACAGTCTAGAAAACAGTTTTCAGTCACTAAAACTGTCCAGGGTATAGTTCTGATGTAAAACTGGCAAAAGTTCACTTCTAATTCAGGTCCTGTATGTCTTAGCATAAAGACTTGCAACGTCCAAGAGTCAGTCATCAAATATAGTTAAGTATTTGAACAAATCTAAAGTTTTACCAATGGCTGGCACATTGAGCACTTTAAACTTGTGTCTAAGTTTCCATTGGGAAAAAATGGTAGACTCAAAGTAGCAGCATGTATTTTAAAGATTTAGATGCTTAATGTGGTCCAGATTTGTTTTCAGGTAAATTCAACTTTTTCCCTGGTAAATATCCATTTTTTAAAATAAATGATGCAACTAAAATCAATCATATTTATTACTACTATATCATTTATAACTATTTTTTATGCATGCAGAAAAAGTCTAATAAGCTGATTTTTAGGCCACAAATATGTCCAGTGCTAATTAGATAAGTGAACTTACTCTTCAAAAAATGTGTTAAAATGCTTATTTAAATTCTATTTCTAATGGTTCTGCCTTATTAAATACTGCATGCAATTGTAAGCAAAATTAATTTTGGGTTATAAAGATACTATCACAATATGGTTGTCTATCTTTATAGATTCTTTCTCAAAATTGTGCCTTTCATTTCAGTCTTATGACTCAATGAGGCAGGTATCACTCATACTTTCACAAAATGGTAAAAGGATTTAGAGGGTTAAGCACTTACCCAAATTTACAAAATGAAGAGATAGATTAAGAACTCAAACTTGGCTAAGTCTACCAAGTTATACTGTCTTGTATGACTTCCAGTATATGATATAAAAAATTTACACATACCATACTGGGCTTGGAGACTCACCCCAGCAACAATCAGTACCACATCCCACAGTGCCGGGCATGGTGGCTCATGCCTGTAATCCCAGCACTCGGGAGGCAGAGGCAGGAGGATTACTGGGATGTGAGTTTGAGGCTGAGCTCAGGGCCAGCCTGAACTACAAAGTGAGACCCTGTCTAAAAAAAAAAAAAAAAAATTTACATGCTCAGCATCATCCCCTCTGGGCCAGGGATAATTTCAAAGCTTTAGTAAATTATTATCATTCTGTCCTCACAACTAATCACGACAAATATACTCAGAAGTGATTAACTGTTTTTAATTTCACAATGTTACAATATGTACCAGGGGTTCCATAAACTTTAAGATTATAGAATCAGAAAACTTTTGGAAACAGAATTTTTGTATTTCATACAGTATTTGCAATTATTTCTCAAAAGAGGTGATAGGCAGAAAGAAGACTTTAAATGTTTAGGTTTTACTATAGATAATGCCCTTTAGAAGACCAATGAAATAAGACTGGATATGAAAATCTTGAATAGGGTCATTACCAAAATGAGGGTTAGAGTCATGGTTCTCAAAAAAGGGGGAGAGCTGAAAGAAAAACAAGAGAAAAGAGAAGAGGAAGAAGAAGAAGAAGAAGAAGAAGAAGAAGAAGAAGAACAACAACAACAACAACAACAACAACAACAACAACAACAACAACACCCACTCCCACCACCCATAGAGACTCTCCCATCTTGATGGCATCCTTTGGGGAACACTGAAGAAAAAGCATTTCCAAGATAGCTGGTAACCCTGAGGTAGGAAATAATCCACACATTAATAACCCACACCACATATGGCTACTTGAAACACCGGCATGGGCTTTCCCACTGACCTTCTCTTCCATCCTTCAGGGCACAGACTTTACAAAGAAACTAGGCCAAGAAAGATAAGTGAGTTAAACTGAATAATCTGTGGCACAGTCTGGCAAGCAATTCATCATCAGGGAAGTCTGGACTACTGCTGGTTGAATTTTAAAGCACTTCCTGCAGTAAGAGTGGACATGCATGCCTTGGGGCATACAAATTTTCTTTATATCGGCAGGAGAATTATTTCTTCATTCCATCTTTCTTTAAGTTAACTCAATTACTATGTCATAGAAGACAGAGTTAAGCAAAGAGCGTCCCATAAATAATCTTTTAAATAACTCATTTATGAAACTATTAGTTTCAATTTACTCTTTAACCCAAACTTTTACCCTAGCAACTTACCAATCAACAATTTTGTTTAATTAAGCTTTACCATATCTTGTTATTCTCTACAGTTTCAACTAGATGCATATTAGTTTCTTACTTAAAAATGAGTTAATTAAATCTCTTTTCTCATTTTCCAATAACTCCATAAGTTTATTCTCATCATTTTACAGATAGAGAAATGGAGGTTCAAAAAAAATTTAACCATGTCACTCTGAGGCCATAGCAGTAGAATGTGTCAGTCAGGACCTGAAGCTACATTAACTAGTCCTGCACTTTTCAGTGAGCTAAATCTCTGTACAAACAAGGAAGGAAAAACAAAAAACAAAAAGGATACCAATGAAGCAGCCAGCAAAAGAATAAATGAAATAGGAATATCCATTATCAAACCTTTATAAATTAATATCCTTAGAAAGACTGCCCAAACGGACTTACTTTTGGATTGTCTTGTAGGTAATCAACGTAAAATCATAGCAAAGTACTTTGAGTTGTCCAGTTTGATAATCAAGCTTTTGTCTTCATTTAATCATTTATTTTTCTTCATGTACTTTTTGTTTGATGATTCTAGTATTAAACAGGGCCCTGTGCATGATAGGCTCAAGCTCCATCCACTGAGCTATATAACCTCAATTGAAATTCATTCAATTCATTTACTGATTTTGAGGCATTAGGGACTGAACCTAAGGTGTTCTGAGCTACATCCTAAGCCTCTTCTTTATGGCTGAACTGAATAAAATACTGGGAAACGGATTGTGGTAACTTTTTTTTTTTTTTTTTTTAGGTTTTTTGAGACAGGGTCTCACTTTGTAGTTCAGGCTGGCCCTGAGCTCAGCCTCAAACTCATCACAGCAATCCTCCTGCCTCTGCCTCCCGAGTACTGGGATTACAGGCATGAGCCACCACGCCTGGCACTGTGGTATGTGGTACTGATTGCTGCTGGGTGTGAGTCTCCTATACTCTCCAGGTATAGGTATGTGGTTACCGGGGATCAAACCCAGGTCCTTGCGCTTGCAAGACAGGCACCGGAACCACTGAGCTAAATCCCCGGTCCCCAACTTCTTTTTTTCTGAGACAGGGTCTTGCTTTGCAGTTTCAGGCTGGCCCTGAACACACTATGTAGTTTAGGCGAGCCTCAAACTCAGAGCAGTCCTCCTGCCTCTGCCTTCTGAGTGCTGGGATTACAGGCCTGAGCCACCACACCCGGCACTATGTAGTGTGGGACTGACTGGCATGAGTCTCCATTCCCAGTATTGTTGTATGTGGTTACCAGAATTGAACCCAGGCCTTTGCACACGCAAGACAGACTTTGGAACCACTGAGCTAAATCCCCGGCCCTGGGCATTAAAGGTTATGTAGAATTAAGTGAAAAGGGGAGGGTGGGAGGAACAGTTCAAAATATTGGCATCAAATCTTACTGCAGTCATGCAAAAGACCAATGTTCAATAAATACTTATACAGTTGTTTCTCATGATATTTTAACATATAGAATCTCATTGCTACTGAACTTACAAACAAAATTATTACTCTGCTGTGTGTCTATACTTTCTTTGAAAGCATAATGTCAAGGAGAAGAGCCAAGAGAACAGGAGGACATTCTGTTTAAGGATTCCTTGTCAGTATTATTCATCTAGGTTGTGTGTAAGACTACAGAGGAAACGAGAGAGCAGTGGAGAGAAGGCCGGAAGAGAGAGATGCACAGATAAGCAGTGGTGATAGATGCAGCAATGGCCATTTTTTATTTTTGGTACTGGGGATGGAACTCAGGATCTTCCACTTGTCAGGCAGGTGCTGTGCCACTGGGTTAAATCTGCAGCCCTAGTTTTTCATTATTGATACCCTTGATTCTTTCTTTTGGATGGAAGTAGAGTGCTTTTTGTTCTCTTATTATTAACATCACTACTGCACAATTCTCCCTACTACATGATAGTTACCCACTATGGCATTTATAATCACTCAGAGGATTTAAAATGCTGATAGGAGTTCCGTTATGTGTCTGCAATATTATTTTATGAAAATATAATCAGGGACAGAAAGAACTTTTCAGTAGAGTACTGGATTATTTGACATTGACAATTTATAAACAAGTGAACAAAAACAAAGTCTGATTTAGAAGTCAGGTGCTGGCAATTAACTGCGAAAGACTTATTTTACTAAATCCTAGAAAAGTGAAATTGAAAATGCTTGGAAGCTGTGAAATTTTCGTCTGTTTCATATAGTCACTACAACACCCATGAAATTATGCCTCTGGGTACTTCTCTGAATACTCACATCAAGAACTGGCAAGTATACAGTTAAGTGTAACTGTGTAAAAATAATTACATTTGTTCAAGGAATCCAATTAATTTTAGCTTCATTAGGTTTTATAAAATCTTTCACTAATTTTATGGAATCACTTTTTGTTAAATGGATTCCAAGTTAAGTACAAATCATTTACACAACATGACTTAACATCTGGGAAAATCACCCTGTTCATTTTCCATAAGAGAATTCAATGTGTACCTAATGCTGCTATCTACCTTCTTCCTGCCTCAAGGACTGCCCTAACTCATGAAGCTTGAGGCACATCAACAGTGGCTGTGCTGGAGCTGTATTCCGGCAAGGATTTAACCATAGTAAAGGGTCAATCTGACCCTTCAAATAGGTGTCACAGCGAGTAGGCTTCTAATGCAGGACCAGATGGCAAATGTTTTGAGAAGTTACAGAAGTCAAAATGAGTAAGTATAAATTACTAATTTATAGTCAGATTTAAAAGCATATTAGAATATTTATTGTATTATAACCCTAACCATATGATAGCTAAATACCTAGAAGACAAACATCAGATAATTTTTTTTCTGAGTATCCAATGAAAGGTAGTGAGTTATACTGTTTACAAATACTTTCCAAACTAAAGATGGATGAACCTCTTCACGGCATGTAGCTAAAACACTAACTATCAGGTCCTGGATTTAAGACTTTAAAACATTTTCTAAAGTTTATTACATCTAACATTCATTTTTGGATAGTCCTCACTAATTTTTAGTAAAATTTGAAAAGTATTCTGACAAAATACTTTAGCAAACTGCTGGTGTGTTTCCTATGGAAAATTTATCCTGAAATGTTAATAATTATCAAGTAGGATCACTTGCTTGGATCTGACACTATTTGGAAGATACTCTATAATGTCCTAGTCTTGCCTATATTCTTTGCAAAATATATAGTGTAATTGCATTATCAAACAAGGAACCTACAGTGACATTAATTACATTATCAAGCAAAGAACCTAAAGTGAGCGTAAGACTGGAAACCGGTACTGATGACTATGATGAACTTTTCTGGCTATATCTTAGGATCCGTATAGTTGAAAGAGACACTATTTGAAGAGTTACAGGAGACAGGAGAATAGAGGGCAGGAGGAAAAAGATCTGAACAATATAGACAGCACTATAGTGAAGAGCACAAGTTTTGGAACCTATCAGATCTGTGTTCAAAAGAAATCTTACTTTTTTTTTTGTCCTTCACAGATAATGTAAAATTAAGCACATAGATTTTTATGAACTTTACTTTTTTGGTCTTAAAACAGAAATGATGTACTTAACTAAAAGAGTTTTGACAATTAAATTAGCAAATAAAAACGTAATGTGCTTAGCAGTGTGTGTGACACATCTTATAGTCAGTCAGTAAACAGTTGCTACCATTACAATTCTTGCTTTGACTCATCCAGATTTCTGACCTACCCTACAAAGACTTTCATGATCTAATTCCCGATCTTTTCTGTAGGCCACTGACAGCAATCCTTTTACAACTTTCAGTGATAATAAACAGCCCACTGCAACATGGATCAAACTATGCTACATACAAGAAACACATTTACCTCAAAAATAATTTTACAGACTGAAAATCAAATGATGGAAAAAATACTCCTTATAACAGGAATGTGGAAAAAAGAAGTGGAATCTATTCTGTTTGCAGGGTATTTCAGGACCAAATTGATTACAAGGTCACTACATCCTGGTTAAGGGAACAATCCAAGAGGGAGAATGAACAATCAAAAATATATACGCACTGAATACCAGCATGCTCAACTATATTATACCAATTTTAATGGAAATAAAACATCAGATTTCCACTAATACAATTGTAATGGGTGATTTCAATACCCCACTGTCACAAACAGATCAACCAGACAAAACAAAACAAAACAAAAAAATCCAAATGGATTTAGTAGACGTCTATAGTTTTCCACCCCAAAACATCACAGCACATATTCTTCCCAGTGGCTCCCAGAACATTCTCCAAAAAGACTACATACTAGATCACAAGACATGATTAAGTAAATACAAAGGAACTGAAATTATCCCATGCATATTGTCAGACCACAGTGCAATGAAATGTGAACAATGGCAAAAGAAGCCATAAAACTTCATGAACATATAGAAATTAAATAACACCCCTCTGAAGAATCAACAGGTCACAGGTGAAATTAAAGAATAAATTGGACACTTTCAACAATTACAGAATACTGCCATTACAACATAACAGAACTTAGGGGATGCAATGGAAGCCGTCCTGTGTGTGAAATCTAAACTGTAAATTCTCACATCAGGAAAACAAAATGACCTCAAACAAATAATCTGATACTGAACTTCAGGCTTCTACAAAAAGAGCAAGTAAAGACCAAACCTCTTACAAGGGAGGAAATTATACAGATCAGAGCAGAAATTAATGCAACCAAGACTAAGAAAACAATACAAAGAATCGATGAACAGAACAGCTATTTCTTTGAAAGAGTAAATCAAATTGACAAATTTTTTTAAGAAAAGACTTAAGTCCATATAAGTAGGAATGAAAAGGGTGAAATCACAACACATGCTACAGAAATCTAGAAGATGATTCATACCACAAGAATGGAAAATACAGAAGAAATGGACAGATTCTTGATACATATAAACTACCAAAGCTTAATAAAGATACAAAAATTCTAAATAATCTAGTCTCAGTCAATGAAATTAAAGATGTAATTAAAAACCTGTCAACATAGAAAAGCCCAGGTCCTGATGGACTCACTGCCTAATTCTATAAGGAATTTAGACATGACCTATTGCAATTACTCTTCAAATTCATCAATGAAATTGAAACTCATCCTTGGAAGCAAGCACTGTGCTGATGAAAAAATACCAGAGAAGGATCCAAATAAAAGATAGCTATAAGCCAATCTCCCTAATGAACATAAACACAAAGATTGAAAACACAAAAGAGAGTGGCAAGGAGAATGACTCTAATTATCAACACGATTATACACCACGACCATGTAGGATTTATCCACAGATTGCAGGGATGGTTTAAAATATACATATCAATACATGTAATATACCATGTCACTAGAGCCAAGGACAAATCTAGATGATCACCTCCATAGATGTAGAAAAAGCCTCGCCAAAGTCCAACACACATTGATGATAAAAACTCTACAGAAAATTGGAAATGATGAGACTTTATCTCAATCTGATAAAAGCCATCCATGACAAACCTACAGCTGACATCACACTAGATGGTCAAAAACTGAAAGTTTTCAATCTAAAATCAGGAACACGACCACGATGTTCACTAACACTACTCCTATTCAGTATGCTTCCGGAAACATTAGCCAGAGCAATAAGACAAGAAAAAATAAAATGAAAGGAATAAGAACAGGAAAAGAAGAAGTTAAATTATCATTATTTGCCAATGACAAGATACTCTACATGGAAGATACTAAAAACTGCATCAGGACTCCTAGATTTAATAACCAAATTTGACAGCACAGCTACATGCAAAATTAGTACTCAAAAACGAAGAGCATTCCTATACATAAATAACAAACTCAATGAGAAATTAAGGAAACCATACCTTTCATAATAGTATCAAAAAAAGAAAACGAAAGAAAAAGAAATACTTAGGAAATTATGTAAGAAATACCAGCTAAGTTACTACCTCAGGCAAAAATGTTGGTTCTGGGACAGCAGGCCCCTGTACACCACAAAGCAAGGACCACATTGGTAGCACTCATCTTTCCAAATCAAAGTGCCACATTTATTCTTTCAGCTCAGAGCCTATCCTCTGGCTAGAGATCACACCATTCTATTTTCATCCGTCATCAAATACAGTACATTTTAATACTCTAATGTCAGGCATCAGCAAACTTTTCCTGAAAGTGGCTTAAATGCACTGTACAAAAACAGGTGATAGATTAGATTTGATCCATTTGCTATAGTTTGCTGATTACTGCTCAAAAACACTAAGATCCAGCTGGGCATGGTGGCATATTCCTGAATCCAATTTGGCTTGGAGGATGAGACAGAAAATAGAAAGTCTGAACCCAGTTAGGGCAAATTAAGAGAGCTTGTCTCAAAATAAAAAAGGATCAAGGAAGTAGTTTAGTGAGAAGGCCCTAGGTCCTATCCTTAGTACCACCCCCATTAAAAAAACTTCAAGACCAAAGCAGGCTCTAAAACCAAGCAAGTTCTTTGTTTGTAGTGCTATATCTCCCAATGGCTCACATGTTGAGGAAGACTTGTGAGGTATAGGAAGTAGGAGAGCCCTCAGGAGTTTGGGCCTAGTGAAAGGCAATCAGGTGACCACACCAAGATGCTGAAGCTTATCCTGGGACTCTGGTCCTGTCCTGTCTTTTGCTTTCCAGCCCCATGACATGCCCTGTGCAATACATTCCCACCAAAATGTACTATGCCATCATAGGTCCAAAGCACAGGCCAAGCAACCATGGACTGAAATCCTGAGCCAAAGTAAGGTGTTCCTCCTGATATAGCTAATTTTTCTTAGGTATTTTGTCATAGCAACTGAAAGCCGACACAGTGTTTCCCAGAACATTCTCTCAACTTTCTTGACTTGCCTGCAATTTAGTTTTCTGACTGATATGTTTGGAGTCCTCAGAAACATTTCTTATTCTTCTTTCATATCCAATAATACTTTCAGTCATATCTATTTTATCTAATACATTTTGACTTATCTACTTATATCAAGTTCTCATCTTACTCTATGCTCCCAATCTTCTTTTACTTTTGACAGCCTTTTGATTATGGTTCCCTACCTTCAATGCATTTTGAAGAATGCATGCAGAGAAATCATTCTAAAATGAAAGTATGGGGGTAAATAGCTGGGAGAAAAAGAGTGTGATAGTAATTTTTTAAAAAAAGGAAACAAAGCTTTTATATATATATAGGGGCTGGGGGTTGCAGGGTTGGGGGGAAGGGGAAAAATGAGAATCAAGTTGTGTCATATTCTGGTACAAACTCTCAGTGTTGAATGTGATGATCATATGTATTCATAATGTACTAATAAAGATGAATATTAAAAAAAGAAAGTATGATCTTGCAACTTCCTTGTTTTAAATCATTCCTCACAGGCTTTTAAAGGCTCTGAAAAGTTTTATCCCCATTATTTCCTTTTCCTCTTCATTACTTAGCTCTTAAGAGAACAATACTGGTCCTCCAGTCACTCTGATCATGTTCTTTCCAGCTTTCAAACTTCATGTTCTCAGCCTAAGATTTCTCACCTCATTCTTTTCTCCTTATTCATTCAGTCAGCACTACTAGTATTCACCTTTCCTTTCTCAGGACCAAATTACACTCATAAGAAAATCATCCTGATTCTCACAGACCAAGTTGAGATCTTATTTATATGCCTTTTTCTTTCTAGTACCAGGGATCAAACTCAGGACCTTGCACTTTCTGAGGTGCTAATGTCTCTCAGTGTTTCACTCAGTCACCCCAACCTTACCTGCCTCCAGGATGAGAAATACTTTCTGTTCACAATGAAATTCTAGTGTCCTGATAGCGGACTTTAGTATGGTAGCTGTAGAAGCATTCCAGTTAGTTACTTGTATAAAGCTGAAAGAATTTACATAGGAGTCAACGTATTATTATAGGAAGAACTGCAAAGAAAACTAGGCTACCAACATATAAGAAGTAAACAAACGCTTTCTTCTTTAAAAGGATGAATTTTGCTGACCCTTACAAAAAGAACCAATGATTTCTAGGAATCAGGTATATTTTAAAAGTAGTCACACTAAAAAATAATTTTTTGACATTGCAAAGGTTTTATTATCCTGCTAGTTAATGAAATACTGCTAATATACTACATAAAGAAATCAAGAATTTTGTTTATTCCTCTGCCCAATGTTAGCTGTAATCACTGTGCTTTTCAACTCCAAATTATCTCTTATTTGAACAGTGGAACTCTTATGATCTGGTACACTACCAAATGTTTTCAAGAGCGCTCCCTTGCTTCCTGGCACAAGGTATCCCGAGACCACCTTATTCTTCCTCAAGGAGTCTTAGTGAGGAATGACAACTAGAAAATGGGCCTAGTACCACTAATGCTCATTGCCACTCACTCACTTTTTCTGGTCTATTTAAATATATAGACAGGAAATATGCTTTTGAAATAACATGAATTCAAACATACTATGAAATCAAACTTGACAGATAATTCAGGATGTTTCCCCCTTACTTTCTTTGATTTTACAATAATGTTCTTCTACTAAGTAGCCTGGCTTCTGATAACATGAATATCCTCTTGTATAGTAAACTATTTGGGGTTTTTTGTTTGTTTTATTTTGTTTTTTGCTCTGAGTCAGGGTCATAGTAAGTTCCACCCAGGCTGGGCTTGAGTTTTCAGTTCTCCTTCCTTAGACTTTTAAAGTGATGGGATTATAGGCTTGAGCAAAGACAGTTTAAAATTTTTAAATTATAGTGCTAATATTATTTATTGGAATGATAAATCTAGTTAAGACAGTTCAAGATTTCTTGGCAGTTTTACATTTTTAAAATACAAACCCCTAAAGATTCTTCAACTTTATGATATACCAAATTTTCACTTGCTCATGAGTCTATTCTAAGACTATTCTATTCTAATCCAGTCTCTGCCTGCTTTGGAGCAAATGAATCTCAAATATATCTGAGAAGTTAAATGAGTCATTAATCAGTTAATTTTAGAGAACAGAAAAATAGTTTGGGATAGAAAAGCCTCTAAGAGTTTGTTTATTTCTTTCAGTGGTTCATCTAATCATTTTTCAGTTCCTGCTATGGCAAAGGAGCATGCTCAGAATGTTGAAATTTGATTTAAAGTTTGCAAAGAAAGATACAATATTTTAAAAATGCTACCAAAAAGCATGAATTGGACATCCAGTTCAATTCTAATCTGAATTGTAAGCAACTTTTATTAGTACATGTTTGCAATACATAATGATTAGATTCATTGTGGGGAGTGTTTTTTTTTTTTAAAGGGTTTTTGAGACAGGGTCTCGCTTTGTGGTTCAGGCTGGCCCCGAGCTCAGCCTCCAACTCACATCACAGCAATCCTCCTGCCTCTGCCTCCCGGGTGCTGGGATTACAGGCATGAGCCACCACGCCCGGCACTGTGGTATGTGGTACTGGTTGCTGCTGGGCGTAAGTCTCCACGCCCAGTATGGTATGTGGTTACCGGGGATCAAACCCGGGTCCTTGCGCTTGCAAGACAGGCGCCAGAACCACTGAGCTAACTCCCGGGCCCTGTGGGGAGTGTTTTTAAGGAATTTTATATCAAAGTTCCTGTTTATAATACTGTACTAACAATGTGCCTACTGTCTTCAACTTAAAAATCAAAGTCCAAATAAGAAGCATTTCTGTGTCCTAAGGAAGAAAATTTTTTTCTTGTTTACTATGGTGCACAGTTCAAAATCCAAAACAGCTTTCAAACTATTTGGAGGGCATGAATACTGAGGTACATCTTACAGGCATCTGTTGCATAACTTTCTTGAAAAATGTGATTTATTTTTTGGTTAAACAAGATATCTCTGTTTAGTGCTAATGAAATGATTGCACAAGGGAATATTCACACAATCATTAAAAACTTCTGAGTTCATTTAATAGTAGGGAATCATGTAATGCATATAGACAACAAAAGTAAAATAATCTATCATCGCTGATCTTGAAGGGTATTCCATTTTTCTTTCAAAAATCCTAGCTCAGTATTTAAAATAAATTGAAAGTGATAATGTCAAATACAGTTTTCTAATGTAGCAAATAATATGAAACATTAACATTTGTGTAGTAAAATGCAGTTTTAGAATAAAAAAACCCACATGTGTAAAGTACTAATAAAATCTTCAGAATTCATAACATGTTAGTTATCTTACATTTCAATAAAAAATGTATTTGTAATTAGCACTGCACGGCCATCAAAGTTTTCAGTGAGATTTTTAAACATCCTATAATTAACAGGGCTTTCTGACTACGATAAGAAATGTAAGCAAATAAACAATGTTAATTACCATATCCCCCAAACACCAATATTTTAAAATAAACTAGTAATGGGAATTCCATGTGCAAAATATGCTAACATTTTACTGACAATGATTAAAAATAATTACAATATAATTATACAAGAAGGCAAATATTGAAAAATATTGTATAAGTCTTATTTACTAATAGTTTTACAATATTTACTTCATGAAATGATTGTGAATAAAGTCTGCAAAAAATAATAATGAAGCACAGATGTGCACAGTCTTTATTTTTTGAAAAATATTTGGTAATTTTTCTTAGATAGCTGAGTATTACTAGGTGGTTGGCAAAAAGCAAGCATCAGATCACACTTTATACACCTGAAGCTCCGTTTCTGTTTTTATAATTTTAACTGTCTTCTTTATTGGCTATTCCTATTAGAATGACTTAAATCATTCTAATGCACATATATGATTGCTTTTGCCCAATGTCTGTTCTGTTTTACATAATTTTATGGTATATTATTTTAAGGTCACCTTAAAAGACTATTCTAATTGTGATCCTATTAGCAGCATTTGGGAAAGAAGTCTTGTTTCTGTTGAGCAGTCAGATAGGCCATTTTAAATTTTTTAAAGAATTTATCATGGGCATACAAAATATCCAATCAAGAAAACAAACTGGAACCTCTGCCACAAGTTTAATTTATTTTGGTTATTTTCAATGGGCTGTCAGGTACTTCATATTCACGAGAAATATTGAATGCTTAAAGAACATACCTTACAGCAAAGGCACACATAAATATTCAAGGATGGTTAAGAAAGGGAAAAACATAAGCTACTGGTAACAAGGACTAATAAGACAAAAATGTCAGAGTGTTTTTGGGCCTTGCTATAATCTTTTCAAGGAAGTTATTTTACTTAAATATCTCAGTGAAGATCATGACAGGATAAGGAAAACATGAAAAGTGTGTTTTATGAATAAAGAAGAAAAATCACATTCATGACTCTCAAGAGACACAGCAAATACACAAAAACTGATTTTTACAGACAGAATAAAAGTGTCAAGATTAAGCAAAATCCAATCTAATTCATCATATGAAAACAACTAAAATATAAATACAAAAAACAGAACAGAACTTTATGCTTTATGTTTAGATGATCTCAGTCTTCACTGAAACATCTGATCTATACCAGACTACTTTATAATCATACTGTTCATAAGTTACCACAATAGGTTTAGATCTCCATAGAATTAAGCATCCTTTTAGAGGGCCAGGGATTTAGCTCAGCGGCTTTTTAGGTAATCAGTTTCAAGCTGATTCTAACTTTTCATAATTTTGTACAGATTCTTTTCAAATACTAAGTAATCTAAAATGCTTTTTAACTTAATTTGTGTAATTGTTAACTAACCAGAATTTCTGGCAACAGAACCATTAGTAGTGGAAACTATATTTTCTGATGCAGATATCAAGACAGGGATCTAACAAGAGACTATAACTTACCAAGTTGAATGACTGGAAAATCTCACATATCAGCCACTAGAGTCTATACAGGAAAACCTCTATTTCTACTTCAAATTTAAAATCTTATTTCTTAATCTGTCTAAATACATCACTAAAATATACAAATTAGCTTAACTTCACAAGTAATATCTATCCCAAAACTATGACAATGACACTAAATATATGAAAACTCATTTAAATATCCCTGCTTCATATTTTAAAAAATCATGATACATTTAAATAAATACACAAATATAGTAGCTGAATACAGTAATTGATTTTAATAATACCAATTAGACATATTTTAATTTTTATTTATAGAATAAGCTCATGCCTTTTAGGAACTGGACTAAATATAAGTATTTTTATTCCTTCAGAAACATTCCATGCTCTGGTCTAATGTTTAAACTCCCCATCTTCTTTTATATGTAACTCTCAAGGTAGTGGGGTGAGATGGTGAGAGCTTTGGGAGGTATCAGGTCATGAAAACTGAGCTTTCATGAGTGACATTAGATAGACTTCTTACCAAAAAGGCCCAAGAAAGCTCAGAAGACCTTTTGATTCAGAGGATACAGCAACAAAATGTGGAAAAGGAAGGGAGTATTCACAGATACCAAATTTGGTAGTTCTTGGATCTTGGACTTAAAACCTGCGAAAAACAAACTTTTTTTATGAGCGACCCTCTTTATGGTGTTTTGTACACAATAGCCTGAATGGCCAAGATGTTGTAAGATCATTAATGAAAACCTGTGAACTTTGCATCAAATAAATTAAGAAAATGCATTTTATTTTGAAAGGTTCCACCCCAACAGATCAAATTTCCTTCCCAATTTCTCCAATTCTCAGTCAAAATAATAAAAATAAAATGATGATGATAGCAACTACAATTCATAATCCAGATCCACCAGTACCTATTTATGAGTGAGATTAATGTCCTTCTGGCAAAGGAGAATAATTTTCACCTTTACCAGAAAACTTATAAATTTAGCAAACAGATGTAATGTTCAAGTACAATAATCTGCAAGAAGTCTCCCTGACAATAAATCCATAATGATAGGGTCTCTAAATTACTACTACAACATTAATCACATTCATAATGTAGGACTTAAATTCTCTGACTATTGTTGTGAATGTAAATCTATTCTTCCATTAAAAATAATGGAATACTAATAGTGTGAATACTATGTTCTTTTTCACACATCTTCACTTTTATAGCACAGCTCTGGAAAACATACATTTAAAATAGCTACTGAATCTCAAGTTTTTTAAAAGTGTTTATTAGAACTCTTATTATTTTAGTGTGCAAAAAAAAGTTCCCAAATTATCAGCCTGTTAACTCTACCATTTACCAGTAAATACCCTCCTCCAACCTACCTCTACCAGACACAATGTTGAAGTAGACCTTAAATTAGGAAGCAGAGACTGTGTTTAAAGTGTTAGTAATATATAGGAATAAAATTTGAATGTAGTTACAACAAAGTTTTCATATAATTTTAACAAATTTGATGTGTTTTAAAGCAATGAGATCTCCAATTAGGTCCATTACTATAATGGTGATATTGTGCAGAGTAATGCTTCTCTCAATCCAAGTAGAGCTCTGAAGATATGTTGAGTAATTATTTTTATAATTATTTTATCAGGAATAGTACATTTTACAGATAAGGTTTCTAAAGTACAAAAAGGTTTGAAATACTTCACAGGTTCTCAATACATACTTTGCTGCTCACCAAAGTGCTAGGTAAACTGAAGAAGAGTCAAGACTAAAGAAAGATCATCTTAACACTTAGCCTGAAGTACCTTCATTTAAGGAAGGCTGACATGGAAGTCAAGGTGTATTCCTATACAACAAAGAAGGAAAGATGTGCTCTCTAGCAAATCTTCAGCACAAAAGACAATCTTTTTTTTTTCTTTTTTTTTAAGGTTTTTTGAGACAGGGTCTCACTTTTGTGGTTCAGGCTGGCCCTGAGCTCAGCCTCAAACTCACATCACAATCCTCCTGCCTCTGCCTCCCGAGTGCTGGGATTACAGGCGTGAGCCACCACGCCTGGCACTGTGGTATGTGGTACTGGTTGCTGCTGGGGTGAGTCTCCACACCCAGTATTGTTATGTGGTTACCGGGGAATCAAACCCGGGTCCTTGCGCTTGCAAGACAGGCGCCGGAACCACTGAGATAAATCCCCGGCCCCATAAAAGACAATCTTTTAAAATTGTCTTTGGTTCCCACTCAAGCCAACTCTTCCTTTACAAAACGAAACTCTCTACATCTTCAGTAATAAATATGAAAACATATAGTAAAACTTCATGAAAGACCTGGTGCTGGGACTCAGTAGTAGAGTACATGGTTTGCATGTGCAAGGGTGTGATTTTCAGCATCACCAAATATAGGTAAGAATAAATCTCATTAAAATAAATCCTCAATGATCTGGAAAAGTTGGTGTACTTCATTTGCTAATTATTAAATAATAATAGAAAATTCCATCTCTGAAAAGACAAGTGAAAAGTTTTTTTTGGTGGAGTAACTATTTGACTAACAATTTTGGATCATGATTTTAAATTAAATTCCTCAACTAATTAAATCACTGGAAACATTCTTTAATCGACTGTTCACAGCTATTAGGAAGTTACTAATGAGAGACGCTTAGAAACTGCATGAGAAATTGGTAACAACATTAATGCTGACCTAAAGATGTGAATCATTTAAGGTTGCAGTCAATTCTCAAAAATATTCAGCACAAGCTCCTGCAATGTGTAGACTAGTGGTGTGCTTGGTTTCCTTCTTAGCTTCCTTGCTCTGTGCACCATGTAACCATTCTGCTTCAACAAAGTACAGGCAATAATTCTGCCTAAGATTAGAAGCACTTCGGAAAAGTTTTGTGGATCTCACCCAGTGAATTAAAAGGCAAGAATTTCTCACTGTTACTCAATTCTTTATAAAGATATACTTAATATAAGTGATAAGTATTGGTTAAAAAGCCAAAACTAAGCCATAACTCTAAAACTATTCAGTGTTTGAACTATGCTATCTTAAATATCATAAGTCACATGCCACACAGTAACTTATCAAGTAACATAAATCACATACGCCATAGTGGCCCCATAAAATTATAATGAAATTGAAAAATTCCATCACCTCATAATGCCCTAGCCCTGTTAACATCATAGTACAGTGCCATTCATAGCACAATGAATTTACATTTACTAATATGTTTGTAGTGATGCTCAGATAAACAAACTACTGTGCTGCCAATCATACAAAAGCATAGCAACCATAATTATGTATTTTTAAGTAATTTAGTACTTTATAATATACAACTGTAATAATGTTTTATATACTATTCATTATTTGAGTATACTTCTGCTTAAAATTAAAAGGTTACTGTAAAACAGTATGCCATGTTATGCTGCCA
Source organism: Petromus typicus (assembly GCA_004026965.1). Lineage (NCBI taxonomy): Eukaryota > Metazoa > Chordata > Mammalia > Rodentia > Petromuridae > Petromus > Petromus typicus. The sequence continues at coordinate 42,065 of PVIR01004157.1, read as the reverse complement.
AGTAGATTTATACAACTCCTGTTTAGTGGTCTCTGGACTGCATTAACAGGATAGATGGAGTGACTGATCTATACCATCTATGTCTGTGCAACTATATCCTGTGATGTTCACAGCAGAATCACCTGAGGATGCATTTCTCAGATGGTGTCAATAGGGGGAATGAATGTAGTTGTACACTGAAGCAACAAAGTGATGGATTTAATATCTTTCTTTTTAGCATTTTGAGATATTTTGTTCCTATGTTTTAGCCCAAATACAAATCAGTCCATGTATCTTAGGAGTCAACAATATGAGAACAGAGTGATGAGTGGAGAAGATGTATCGAATGTTAAAAAGTAATGTAGCTTACTTATGATTAAAACAGATGTTACCTGGGAATGATGCATATGAGAGTGAGACTTGGCTCTGCATAAGATCGAATTTGATTTCTTTTTTTTTTTTAATTATCTTTATTGGTACATTAAATATACACATCATGATTGCACTCCATAATGGGGATTTGTACCAGTATAAGACACAACTTAATTCTCATCGAATTTGATTTCTTAAAGCAGTTTCACCAATGTCAGTGTGACACATTTAACATACAATGACAAAGTAGGATTAAGGTACAAGCCCTATAGTCTTGCCAATTTATCATCCTTAAATAATGTAGATTGCTACATAATACTACTGAAAAGCAATGGCAGAAGGCTATCCCCACAGATGTTATGTGGTAATCTAAAATAGGGAGACCACAAACCAGGCAGAAAGAAGAAATATTTTAAGGGCATAATGAATCACAACACCAAATCACAAAACACAGCTCAGGCAGCCAACAAACAACTGTTTCTGTGAATGTGCTGCTCAAAATGAAGTGATTCATTTACTGCAAAGCCACAGAAAAGAACATGATTCTAAAATAACTGCTTGCAAACAGGGGTAAATGTACAAAAAATTGTTACAAACCAGTCAAAGAATAATCTAATCCAAACAACATGAAAAGGATTTTTTTAAACAATTCACATCATGATTTTTAACTATCAAGGTAAAACACTCACTCTAAGAATTTAAAGTCCTACTAGACTGTTAAAGATACATGAAATGTCCATATAGTTCGTTTTCTAGTGTAGACACGTTCTCCCCCATAAAAAAAAAAAATCTTCGATGAACTGCAAAGTTGTTTTGTTAATGGTTGCCATGACATAAAACTCAAAATTCTTTTCTTAAAAATAATGCTTTTGGGCCAGGGATTTAGCTCAGTGGTTCCAGCGCATGTCTTGCAAGCACAAGGGCCTGTGTTCGATTCCCCGGTAACCACATACAATATTCGGTGTGGAGAATCACGCCCAGCAGCACCCAGTACCACATACCACAGTGCCGGGCATGGTGGCTCATGCCTGTAATCCCAGCACTCGGGAGGCAGAGGCAGGAGGATTGCTGTGATGTGAGTCTGAGGCTGAGCTCAGGGCCAGCCTGAACTACAAAAGCAAGACCCTGTCTCAAAAAAAAAAAAAAAAAAAAAGCTTTTAAGGGCTGGGGGCGTAGCTCATTGGTGCTATACCTGCCTCACAAGGGCAAGGTCCTGAGTTCCCAGTACCAAAACAATAAAATAAGACAAAAATTTTAAAAAATGCAAAATGCTTTTAATTGATGGACACAAAATATACTTTTGTTTGCCTATGAGTTGTTAGTATACTGTAAAGAGTAATTTGGTTAATAGTCCTACAATCTACAAATGATCATCAAAGTTGGGGAAATGGAAAAAGTGGGCCAAACAGAGATTCAGAAGAAAATATTTTCAGATACAGCTATGTTCCTAATTTACAAACCAGTTACATCTCCCTAAATTAAAAAAAAAATCAGTAATAGGTTCAAATTGCCCCAAGGTTGCTGATTTAAACCACAATGTACCTAAAATAATATAAATCAATGCTCAATTCATATCACTTATTAAACAAAATAAGAAAATAAATAAATAATGAGATAGAACAGAAAAAGTGATCCCTTTGCAGCAAAGCCATTGAAAACAATGATTCTAAAACTACTTGAAAATAGACTCAGGAAACAATATAAACATAAAACATGTTAGCTAGTTTACTAATATCTTCTTAGCAGAACCACTTAGTACAGATGAGTTAGGTGAATGTTTAAGATTTTTTTTTTTAATGTATGTTGGAACAGGCCAGGCCCTTTGTTCCTTAAAAATGCTTTTTCTTTTCTTTTTTTTTGAGACAGGGTCTCACTTTGTGGTTCAGGCTGGCCCTGAGCTCAGCCTCCAACTCACATCACAGCAATCCTCCTGCCTCTGCCTCCCGAGTGCTGGGATTACAGGCGTGAGCCACCATGCCCGGCACTGTGGTATGTGGTACTGAATGCTGCTGGGCATGAGTCTTCATACCCAGTGTGGTATGTGGTTACCAGGGATCAAATCAAGAGCTCAAAAATATCAGCCCACCCAAATTTAAAGACCCAATTCAAAAATGGGCATCTGAAATGAACAGATATTTTTCAGAGGAAGAAGTAAGAGCAGCTAAGAAACATATGAAGAAATGCTCAACATCATTAGTCATTCGAGAGATGCAGATGAAAACAACACTGAGATTTCACCTCACTCCACATAGAATAGCTGCCATTTCAGAATCAGCCAACGGCAAATGTTGGCAAGGTTGCGGAGAAGAAGGAACCCTTCTCCAATGTTGGTGGGACTGTAAACTCGTACAACCCCTGTGGAGATCAGTTTGGAGATTCCTCAAAAAGCTAGGATTGGGGCCGGGAGTTAGCTCAGTGGTTCCGGCACCTGTCTTGCAAGCGCAGGGACCCGGGTTCAATTCCCCGGTAACCACATAACAATACTGGGTGTGGAGACCCACGCCCAGCAGCAACCAGTACCACATACCACAGTGCTGGGCGTGGTGGCTCACGCCTGTAATCCCAGCACTCGGGAGGCAGAGGCAGGAGGATTATGATGTGAGTTTGAGGCTGAGCTGAGGGCCAGCCTGAGCCACAGGGTGAGACCCTGTCTAAAAAAACCTAAAAAAAAAAAAAAAGAAAAAAAAGAAAAAAAGCTAGGATTGGAGGTCCCATTTGACCTGGCCATTGCCCTGCTAGGTATATACACACAAGAATTAAAAGACTCATATCACAATGACATACGTGCACCCATGTTTATAGCAGCCCAATTTGTGATTGCTACATCTTGGAAAGAACCCAAATGTCCATCAATTGGATACTGGATAGAAAAGCTCTGGTTCTTCTACAGAATGGAGTATTACCCTGCCATAAAAAATGATAAGTTTGAATCATTTCTACTTAAATGGACATACCTTGAGGATATCCTTATAAGTGAAATAAATAGGTCACAGATAAGTACATATCGTATCTTTTCTCTGGTATGAGAAAATAAAGATGTAAATGAGCCCTAGAATTGTATGTTATATATTGTGAAATAGAAAATGCTCAAAGTAAAATAGGGTGAAGGGGGAAAAATAATGAGATTATAACAAAAAAGGAAACAAATTTTATGTACATGGGGAGGTGGTAGGGTGGGGCTATGGGAAAAAAATGAGAATTAAGTTGTGTCTTATACAGGTACAAATGCCCATTATGGAGTGCAATCATGATGCGTGTATGTAATGTACCAATAAAGATAAAAAAAAAAAAAAAGATAGGCACCAGAACCACTGAGCTAAATCCCTAGCCCCTGAAAATGCCTTTTCTTTTTGCTGAAGAGACAGAATTAAAAGCCCTTATTTTTCTGTTTACCTAAAAAGCCAGCTGACTTCCTCCTCATTCCAAACACACGTTGGTTCATCTACTTCCCTATACATACAGCTGTCAACTTAAGATATGCATTGGATGCCCCAATTTAACACATCTTAAATTCAGTATGTCCATACTTGAGTGTATCTTACTACACTCTTTGCAAAAAAAATAAAGTATGTATATTGTTTAAAATCTTGGCTCTCTTGTTCCATCAGTTCTCATCTACAACAATGCAATACCATTTAAACTATTACTCCTACTTTAGTCCCTTCAAATCCATTCTGTAAATTCTGCCAGTACTTCCTAAAACACCAACCTGAAGCTGTTACTTCTAACTTTTCAACTGATCTTCTTTGCCTTCAGTAAGAATTCCTTAACATTCCATAAATCTTGAAGTGCCCTTCAAGATTTATACCTATTTATCACATCTGAACTACTGGAACAAAGAGCAGTTGACTACTGCAATACAATTTTTACTTTTAAAGAATATCATTCATTCCTCCATATCTAGTCCTTTGTACATGCTTTCTTTTTTTTCCTTTCTGATCTTTTGCATGTGCTTTCAAAATTTTCTTTTCTTCCTTTTTAAAAATTTTTTCCTCATTACTGGAGACTAAACACTTAGGGCAGTGAGGGTGAACCTTTTAGAAACCAAGTACACAAATTATAACCCAAAACCCACTTATTTATCACAAAGCGCCAAGACTGCAATTAAATCCAAACACTGAGGTTTTAGTGTAGCAAAACACAACTGCTATCTGAGGCTTGGCTGCTGGGACAACCTCACTCACCTGTCAACAGAGAGGGTTTTGAGTACTGCTGGAGGTATGCAACTGGCTCACCACCACTGACTCAGGTCCTTCACAATGAACTACACCCCTAGCTCATTTTGAGACAAATCTTGCTACAATGTTAGGGCTCAGCTTGAGTCTGAGCTCTTCCTGCCTCCTTTGCTCCAAGTGCTGGATACAGGGCTGCACTCCCACATGTGCCTCTGTCCACGCTTTCACATGCACAAAAAAATTATGGAAAGATACTACAATTTTTAACAGTTCTTTGAAGGATAAAATTTTCTTGTTTTCATAGGTCCAAATGCTACTCAAAGCACAGATTCCAGTTATCTACATAGAAGGAAGCCCAGGAGCAACATTTTTCAGTTTTCAAAGTAATTTGCTATGTAGAATAATTAATTATGGAGCATGAGTACTATTTCACCCAAAATAAAAAAACTGGACTAATTTAAAAATATGAACATCAAATTCTGTACCAAGTGTGCTACTGATATAATGAAACCAATGATTAAGATTTTAAAGTGCATATTAGTTACAAATAGTAAAATTTAAATGATCTAGTTTTATTGACATTTTAGACAATAAAATTCATAATATGGTAAAGTGCTAATGATAAGAATAACTGATAATCTTTCAAGTTACAACAGGAGGATTTTTTTTTTTTAATGAGTTCTGTTTAAATAACTTATTCTAAGGGTGGGAGAGGAACAGGAGGATTGTGGACACATGGACTCTGGAGAAAATCCACATATCTTGTCAGATGGCACAGTTGGCGGTCACCTCATCCTGACTTTAATCTCTTCAGCCAGTATCTTTCTCCATTCTTTAGCACACAGTGGACTAAAGCACTAGAAAATTGGAATCTAAGAAGATATTAACATATCCAACACAATAACAAAAACAAACTATTTTAATCTAAAAGCTAATTAATACAGAACAGTCATGGCAGTAACCACATACAACACTACTGGGCATGGAGACTCACACCCACCAGCAATCAGTACCACATATCACAGTGCCTGGCGTGGTGGCTCACGTCTGTAATCCAAGTACTTGGGAGGCAGAGGCAGGAGTATTGCTGTGAGTATGAGGCTGAGCTCAGGGCCAGCCTGAACTACAAAGCAAGACCCAGTCTCAAGAAAAAAAAAAAAAAAAGAAATTTCTGTATAGTCTAATGAAATCAGATGTATAATTTTAAAGTAAACTGTGGTATTCTTTCACTACTATTTGTGGTCACTTTGAGAATTTTGTTCAGTGACTGTATTTTTATGTATAAAAATATTGTGTATCTAAGCTTATTTTACAATCTTATTTTAAGAGAACTGTGGTTTCCTGTTCTGCTTTTTAATACTCTCAGCTATAGTTATAAGCCTCAAATTACAGATTAAGAAAACAATACAGGAGTAATTGCATTTAAGATATTAAACATAAATGTGAATGGTGATTATGTGTTTTATAATACAAGCAGTTACATGTCTAATTATCTGGGAGGGGAATGACATGGAAACCCTGTGTGGTGGTTCATGTATGTCTGACTGAAATAAATGTTCTCTCTAAAATCAGTATTATTATGTAAGTATGTAAATCTTGGGAGGAAGTTCCTTTGAAAATATTAGAAATGTAAAATTAATAGTTCATTTGACAATATATAAACACCTAAGAGATATATTTAAAAGTTGCTGTAAACCTGAAATTCCAAATATCATTAAGATTACAGAGAAAATGGTATTGAGTTGTTATTACATACTTCCTATGGGCTAAGTATTTTATCTATTCCATTTAACTGTCTCAAAAACCTTGTAAAGTTTAAAGTACTTTGCTAGAGGTCACTCAACCAATAAGCAGAACAAGTGAAATTCACACACAACTACTGGATTCTACAGCCTGAGCTCTCCATACCTTGAGTGCAATATCCTAATAAAATCTTTTATCAGGCTCTGCAATATTCTGTAAGATGGCCAGGATCTAACAGATAATTCTGGCTCCTAAAAAGAGGAATTATATTTGTTTGTGAAAATCATTTGACAATAATTAGTATTTCCAAATACCATATGGCCGATATACTTGAAACACAGCTACACTCTATGAGATTTGTTCACGTTATTCACTTTCTCTTTAAATTTTGGTACCTAAGGGAAACAAATTCTGTATTTGGCAATAAATCATGTGAGTCATGAAACCACACTTAGACTACGTCTTTACTTTCACCACACAGAACAAATCCACATAAAATTTGTAAAAAAAATTGACTATAAGAAAGGCCCTTAGGGCCGAGGAATTAGCTCAGTGGTTCCGGCTCCGTCTTGCAAGCGCAAGGGCCTGGGCTCGATTCCCCGGTAACCACATAACAATACTGGGTGTGGAGACTCACACCCAGCAGCAACCAGTACCACATACCACAGTGCCGGGCGTGGTGGCTCACGCCTGTAATCCCAGAACTTGGGAGGCAGAGGCAGGAGGATTGCTGTGATGTGAGTTTGAGGCTGAGCTCAGGGCCAGCCTGAACCACAAAGCGAGACCCTGTCTCAAACCACCCCCCCCCCAAAAAAAGAAAGGCCCTTATAAGCAGCAGTCCACTTTACACTGTTTTGCAAGATCCCATATACACTGCAGATAGGGCCTCCTAGAATCTAATCAATGGAGGAAAATAAAAACATGGGTGGGAATCCCAGGGCAAGTGTCTGTCGGCTCACAAGCCAAGTTGCAAGTTGCTTCAGTATTGCCCCAGCAGCCATGCACTGGATAACAACACACAAAAGCAGGCTATATGCAAAGTTTCATCTTTCAATAAACAGTTATTTGAATCACTGAAAATTCTGTTATGTTTTTCTTTTAAGACAAAAGATGCTAATGTATGAATTGCTCTTTTTCTAAACTAAACGTAAATATTCAGGTTTAATTGTAGTGTTGGCACTTTGAGATAAATAAGTGGTTTTTTTTTTTTTTGAGACAGGGTCTCACTTTGTGGTTCAGGTTGGCCCTGAGCTCAGCCTCAGACTCACATCACAGCAATCCTCCTGCCTCTGCCTCCCGAGTGCTGGGATGACAGGTGTGAGCCTCTACGCCTGGCACTGTGGTATGTGGTACTGGTTGCTGCTGGGCATGAGTCTCCACACACAGTATGGTATGTGGTTACTGGGGGATCGAACCCAGGTCCTTGTGCCTGCAAGACAGGTGCCGGAACCACTGAGCTAAATCCCTGGCCTCCAAATAAGTGGGTTGTGGATTACAGTTTAGGTGCCTGGTCTCTAGAAGCTTCTCTATTAATGTGATAGTGGATATACATGATACATATATTTAGTTTATACAAATTACTTAAACAATTTTTTGAATTAAAATATTTAAAATTATATTTGGGTAGGTATGCTTTACTATACATCACTGTATATACATGCTCATTTTAAAAAACAATATAAAGTGATCTGCTTATGAGTGCCTTTCTTGTAGTTAGATTTTTTTCATTATATTTTACCAACCATTATTCACTTATATTACTGAGAAATGTTTTTAAAAAATCAAAATATATTTTAATTTATATGTTATTAGGAATTTTTAAGGGCAATGACTATAAAACTTTTACCTTATGGACTATATAATAAATCTACAAGTTAGTTGTGACACTTTAGTAAAGAAATTAAAAGGCAGATGTAATTAAAACTGAAGTGAGAGGAGGTTTATTATAGATTTCAACATGTTAAGAGTTTTAAAACTTTGGGAAGTTTCTGGAGTGTATCCTTAAGCAAAAGTGTCACAATTAAAGACAGCTGGTCCCACTTAATTATAAACAAACACAAAAAAGGTGGTGACATAACTTATTACCTAATAATGGTTTGAGAGAAATAGTGTTTAAAACACATTCTCTAAACCTCAATTTGGTATTCTAACTGTAAGTCTACCTAACAGAAAAAAGGGATCTTGCTCATGTATCAATTACACATTTATTGAAGTCTGACTTGTATTCTATGTCTTTCAAACCCTCTCCTCAGATGATAAATAAACTCACTAAAGATAGGAACAAAGTGTTTCTCACCTTTATATTCATTAAACATATGTGCTGAATGGTGAGGATTCAGAAATATCAGATGAATTGTTCTCATTTTTGGATAGGGTAATATTCTCATGATGAGTTAAAAAGTGATTTACTAGTTTATCAATAAATCTCTTATGAGTTTGGCTAGCATACATTAATTTTCTAGAGTCATTAATTTTCTGGGGTCAACTGATAAGATCAGATTTCAGTCAAAAGGTACATATATCAGGAGAACAAAGGGAACAAAGTTTCTATTAAATTTCTCTATATCAACTGCACATTTCTCCAGTCCACATTAATGGATTTAAAGATAAACTAATCTTCTTATATATTACAATCTGAGTTTTAAAATTTATCTTATGACATCCAAATAGGAATAAGTATGTAGATTTGTTTTATTTTTACCCTTTATTACTGTACAAAAATATAACTCCACTTCTTGAGTGTTGTTAAGGTATACACATATATTAAATGAGTCATATAATCTGGATATTTAAAATTAGAATGAAAAATGGACAAAGTAGTTAAATTTATTAATCCCTAAAGGCAGTAATTCTAGTTTAAAACTTTCAGCAAATCTTTATGATATGGAATAGTTACCATGTCAGCATTCTGAGTAAGAAAATAATGATTTGTAATTGGCTTATCACTGAAGTTTCATTCCAAAAGTACAGAAATGATCTTAGAACTAATATTAACAGATGATAATTAAATTATGAGTCCTGTGTGCTCAATGTCCTAGACTAAGGTGAAGTTAAGTTCATTAGACTTTTTTTTTTGAGACAGGGTCTCGCTTTGTGGTTCAGGCTGGCCCTGAGCTCAGCCTCAAACTCACTTCACAGCAATCCTCCTGCCTCTGCCTCCGAGTGTTGGGATTACAGGCGTGAGCCACCACGCCCGGCACTGTGCTATGCGGTATTGATTGCTGTTGGGGTGAGCCTCCACGGCCAGTATTGTTATGTGGTTACCGGGGAATCGAGCCCAGGCCCTTGCGCTTGCAAGACAGGCTCCGGAACCACTGAGCTATATCCCCGGCCCGTGGCCGCGACTTTTTAAATAATTGGAGCCTATATATCTCTTCAGGGGGGATTTACAGGATATCAGCAATGCTTGATAAGTATTAAGTCAAAAATAAATTATTTTTTTACTAAAACATGTTTTACTTATTTGACTTAATGTCTATACTCTTAAATATATGGAATCATTTATATGAAGCAGTCTTTTTTCTTTAAAGGCAAAGAGAAATAAGTTAAAAGTTTATTCTGTAAAATCAGTATTGTTTTTATTATTTTCTATGTTTAGTAAGAGTTTAAAAACTGTTCAAAATGGAGACTCATGAAGCAGGCTATCCCTTTTATACTTTATTTTAAGACAGATTCTTATTAAGTTGCTAAATTGCCCAGGCTGGACCAGGTCTTGGGATCCTTCTGTTTAGCTTCAAACTGGGATTAAATGCATGTGCCACCACAAGGCTATCTTTAAGCACCACCTCTACCATTTTAATTTTAAAATGCCAAATGTGTAAATTTTGGACTTTGGTTACATATTTAATTACGAAGTCTATATAAGAAGTCTACCACCCAAACTTTAGGGGAATAAATGGGTATGTTGTTATTAAAAATAATTAGGTAGTAAAGACAACAGTCTAAGTCAGGATGTGTATCACATTAGTGTAAGATTAGATATACTATTATAGCATAAGACCTGAGTTATTATACTTCCTAAGTACCAATCACAGAAGCAAGCCATTTTTGGAGAAATGCTCTGGAATAATCTGCTTAGGATAGCGGAAATGGACAGCTCCCTGCAACATAGGCTGGGATCTGGGACCTTCTCAGTTCCACCAGAGATGTTATTTTCACCTTAATGTCCTTAGCACCTAGTCGCAATGCCAGGTCTGTGAAAATGAAACTAGTGGAATCTCAGGCTATCAACAAGTAGAAGAGTGTGCTAGAGTCATGCAAGACAGTGGTCGGAAGTGCAGGGAACAGAGGAATGGAGAAGCTGGGTTTTCCTTCTGGTTTAGCCCATAATACAGCATCTTTGTATTCCTGTTTTTACAAGATCTTCCCTATTTTCTTTCCAGCCCATCAACCTGGTGCTTTATTCAGCACCAACTCTGGGAGAGGCAGAGCAAAGAATAGTAGTAAGTCATTTAATGGAGACCTGTTTAAAAATGGTAGCTTCCACGTTGGACAGGGAAGGGGAAAGGAGATCTGGTTTTACGCTTCCCTCTTCATAAGCCTTTTCTTCCTGCTCTGCTGCTAAAGACCATTTACAATAGGAAAGGTTCAGTATTTGCAAGATAAAGGGGCAAGAAAGGGGAGGACCACCAGTGAGGAGGAGTGTTCAGAGTTCTACACGATATAGTCTTAGGTCAAAATAGATTACGTAATTTCAATGTGGAGGAAAAAGAATGTTTCTAAGTGATACGAGATGTGTTCTCAAGTCAAAATAAACTGGTAATTTCAATGAGGAGGAAAAGTGTTTCTGGTGAGATGTGCCTTAGTCCACCTGCTACCTGCAGGAGTATCAGTCCCAGACATGCTATACTGTCTGAACACACGACCTACAATTAACCTACTCATATAGAAGTCTTACCTGTTTAAAACAAGTCTATAATCTTTGTAGAAAACAGTATGTGTGGCTTCCTCAGGTTTTCCTTGTTCCAATCATTTCCACAGCCAATACCTCTATAGTCCCAGAAATATTCAAGCAAAGTATTGTAGCTTCACATTATCTTTAAATGTGGTTTTACTGTGTGCTTATCTGCACAACAGTCTTTCCACTGTACAGACCCCTGTGGTGCGTGCATGATCTTTAAAATGGAGAATCCATGTAAGGAAGTTAAATGAGGGGAAAAAAATTCAAAACAGAATACAAGTAGCAAGGTTAAATTGAGTGCTGTTAACTCCCTGCTGACACCAACTAATAGCTTAGAAGCAACAGCAGGAATCTGAAACAGAGGTTGGTGTTGGGAAATTTCAACTCCCAACAGTTATAAACGAAATATATTGGTGAGTTTTCTTCCTAGGGTGTCACTTTAAGAATATTTTAAAGAAAGCAAAGATGATACTAAGTGTATATATAGTAGAAATAATGAAATAAGAACAGTGTCTTAGTCTGTAGCTCCCATTACAATTTAAGTGATTGCTGTATTAAAAATGAGATTTGACTGACATACATTAAATGTGTTTTTTTGTTTGTTTGTTTGTTTTTGTTTTTTGAGACAGGGTCTCGCTTTGTGGTTCAGGCTGGCCCTGAGCTCAGCCTCCAACTCACATCACAGCCATCCTCCTGCCTCTGCCTCCCAAGAGTGCTGGGATTACAGGCGTGAGCTACCACGCCCGGCACTGTGGTATGTGGTACTGGTTGCTGCTGGGTGTGAGTCTCCACACCCAATACTGTTATGTGGTTACCAGGGATCGAACCCAGGCCCTTGCACTTGCAAGACAGACACCGGAACCACTGAGTTATATCCCTAGCCCTAAATGTGTTTTTTTTTTATTTATACTTTATATAGCTCCATGTCTTTTAAGAAATACATCCATATATACACTGTGACCAAAAAAGTTCCCCCTTGCCTTGTGAAACTGTTACTATTCATTCTCTACTTATTCACTACTGACTCCACAGAAGCTACCCCATCCAGTTTAAAGTTGCAGATTGCTGAACTGGCCTCCCATATTAGTCCAGAACAATTTTATATTTTGGCCTCAGTCCCTTATATTTGTTTAATGAAAATCAGCTCTTCCTTCATGGGCAAGTCAACAATTAAATAGCAAGAGTATAGTTGTCTGTGTAGAAAACCTACTCATTTGAAAATTTATCTAATGGAAAAAATACAATGAACCAATCAACGACAGTGGGTAAAAGACACAAGTATCCAGAATAATGTAGAGTATAGGCGTTAAAAACTAAAAGACAAAAATCTGGAAAACAAAACCTTATTAAAAATGTGTCAATAAGTTGGATACAGTGGCATACACCTATTGCTCCAGCACTCAGCCCTTGAACCTAGGGTAAACCCACAGCCCATGTGTCATAGCATAAAGCTCTAAAAGCTTTACCATCACTGGCCTAGGGGTCTGTGAAGCACAGGGAGACTCTTATACTAAAAAAAATAGTACAAGTGTAGATGACAGTATGTAATTTTAAATGCTAGTCATTATAATTTAATTACTAGTCTATCTTTGACCCTGTTTTCTTTTGTAAGCAGAAGCCTCATTTTTCATTTTACTTACCCTTCCTTCCCTTAACAAGAGAACTACACTGAAATATAATCTTCATTTGTCTAATAGTTCCCCCTGGTAGCTCCCACAAAGCTTCCTCTGGTGTCTTCTTTGTCTCCCGAAAGTCACATATTCTATACTTTCCCTTGGAATGAATCCAGGACTTTGACCTCCACCACTGGTGAAGCTTAAGACTTTTTCTATCTCCATCCCAGGTTCTCACACATTAAAAATCCAGTTTTCCCAGTTTCTTATTTTTCCATAATTTCACAGAACCCATCCAGTCTTCCATTAATACTAACCCTATTAAAATACAATAAAACTCATTGGAAGGCTTTGGAAATTCTTCACTTGTTGTAATACTTCACAGAGAATGGCTATGTAACAATAGGACAATTCCTGTTCGTAAACTATAAAATAGAGTTTAATTAAAGTTAGTCAATGTTTCTTTACCTAATTGTTATTATGTATAGTTCATGCATTTCAACATTTGACATGTGCCCTCAAAGCTACTAGGTAGAAGGCATAGATATCTACTGGATTCACTCTGAATAGTGTCTCAATAAAAGTGCCTAAGAAAAAAGTGATTATGACTCAAAACAGGCACAAACTTAGAAAAGAAGGAAGTTTCTGGTAGGAAACTAATACAGGAGTGAGACGGCTTGCTGTGGTGCGCACACCTCTCATACCAGCCCTCTGAGAGGCTCAGGCTGGAGGATCAGAAATTCAAGCCCGCTTGGGCAACTTAGTGAAATCCTGTTTCAAAATTGAAAAAGGCTGGGAATGGAGCTCAGTATGATGCCCCTGGACTTAATCACCAGTGTCACTGAAAACCACAACAACAAAAGTGAGAAAGATAAAAAGTTTCACAAATCTATGTGGGCAAGATAAGACAACAGGCAAAACAAAAATAAAAACAACAACAAAAAAGACCAACCAACCAAACGAATGAACAAAAAACTTCAAAGAAACAGAGTTTTAGGCCCAGTAAAATAAAAAGAAACAATAAAACCTCACTTTTGGTTTATAAAAATGGGAGAAAAGAAGTAGAATAACATAGAAATGTGCTTTGGTGATCTCTTTTGAGAATTTTCATAGCTCTAAAGTGGAATAGGGAAAAGTTCTGTATTCCACACAGAGATTTTAAAATCTAAAGAAGCAAAAGAATCATGTATGGCTGCACATGTTCATAATTCCAACACTCTGAGAGGCTGATGCAGGAGGATGGCAAGTTTGAAACTAACCTAGGCATGTTAGTGAGACGTCTCAAGAAAATTTTTTTTAAAAGCCAAGGCATGTAGCTCAGATCACCAGCCCTGGCTTCATTCCCTAGCCCTGGGGGTAAAAGGAGGAGAATAACAAACATGTAAGAGATTTTACAGAAGTTTTAAAGGGATATCTATAATTAACCTATAATTTGCTCAGAGTCTCCTGTACAGAAGCTCAGTTAAGCTTGAAGGGTCTTTATAAATATAAATATAGCTACTATTGTACTAGCTAGGCCAGATTATAAAAGAGCAGTCTTCATGCTTGAGGGCATAAAATGATCACTGTAGGCAACCAAAATAAAATACCTCCTGAGTTAGTGCCCAGGCAGGCGAGTCACAGGCCCATAAGGCCTACCTGTAATACAAGACAGAGCCGTGCCCAGAGCAGACAGGCAGACAGTAAGAGCTAAAAGACTAGCTTCACAGCGACACTCCCGGTATTGTTAAGAGCATATCCGAGGAGTACACTTAATGCTCCAGTCCATTTGGCAGTTTTAAAACAAGGTGGATGAAAAAGAACAATGTAGCAAGTCCCTAGAGACTTGCTGTACCAAAAACATAATCATATGTCTGCAAAATAAAGAACAAGAAACTTGTGGCTTTAAAACAAAAATGTAATCCCATCGTTTTTCTTAGGAGAGAATAAAAGAGACCATGAGGTCTAACTCTATGACACCATATGGCTTCACATGAGAAATGTTCATTATTTAATGGTACATGCTAGAAGGCCAGAAGATAACAGAAAAACAGGCAATAAAGCAGTAAGAGCTAAAGTTTCACTGCTCTTAAAAAAAAGTCTCATTGAAGAAAGTCATTATTTCTGAGGCCTCGTAGTTTCGTGTGTCTTTCTACCAGCCTGATTTTGGACTGACTCCTTTGCTCATAAACTGTTTGAAGTTAATACAATTTTTTGGTTTTGTTTTTAACAACAAAAATATCTTTGACCAAAGGTCATGATCAAAGCTGTTCTGTAAATGACAGTTAAAACCTTCAAACAACTGAAACTTCACCACAATGAACTGAAATTAGTGTCTGAAGTTCCAGATTCTTCTGCTGTTGTAAACTGTAAAATAAAGGCTGAAATACTACTGTGGTTTAAATCTAGAATTTTCCCCACAAAGCTTTATGTGTTCAGAGGTGGGGCGTTTGGAAGGTGACTGGATCACAAGGACACTATCCTTATCAGTGGGTTAATCCAGTGATAAGTGTATAGCTGAATGTGCTGTTGTCAAGTAGAGCCTGGTTGCAGGGGGTGGGTTTTGAGGGATGTGATCTAGAGGACTGTATTCTCTTTGAGCAGCTTTCTTCTGAGAAACCCTTTCTGCTTTGGAACCAGTTAGCCATGGACTGAACCCTCCAAAACTGTGAGCCAATTTAATTCTTCTTCTTTAACTTTTAGGTATTGCATTTTTGGTCCCAGTGATGGGAAAGCTGACCAATATACTTTTCTATTGAAGAGAACACCTCTCAGAAAAACTGAAGAACTTCAATATTTCTGTATAAATAATGCATTATCATACTATAAAAGTCAAATGTGCACTAAAAACTAATAATGTATAAAAAATTATGCCAATAAAGACTTCCTAATTAGAAGTTTTAAATATAATGCAAATTTTCTTAATTGAATAAAAAAACAAATTAATATTTAATTTTTAGCTTAACTTTTTACAATTTACTCTAAATGTTTCATCTCAGTTTGTTTTTTTTTTTTTTTTTTTTTCAGGTTTTTTGAGACAGGGTCTCGCTTTGTGGTTCAGGCTGGCCCTGAGCTCAGCCTCCAACTCACAACACAATCCTCCTGCCTCTGCCTCCCGAGTGCTGGGATACAGGTGTGAGCCACCACGCCCGGCACTGTGGCATGTGGTACTGGTTGCTGCTGGGTGTGGGTCTCCACACCCAGTATTGTTATGTGGTTACCGGGGAATCGAACCCGGGCCCTTGTGCTTGCAAGACAGGCGCCGGAACCACTGAGCTAACTCCCCGGCCCTCATCTCAGTTTTAAGTATGTTCCTTTTAAGTAGCTGTTCATGAAATCAGTCTCAGATAATACAGATCTACTATAAAAGAAGCAATTTTGTATAAAATCATCAAAATATTTATAGAGTCGGGGATTTAGCTCAGTGGTTCCAGCGCCTGTCTTGCAAGCGCAAGGGCCTGGGTTCGATTCCAGGTAACCAAATACCATACTGGGTGTGGAGACTCACGCCCAGCAGCAATCAATACCATATACCACAGTGCTGGGCGTAGTGGCTCACACCTGTAATCCCAGCACTTGGAAGACAGAGGCAGGAGGATTGCTGTGATGCTGAGTTTGAGGTTGAGCTCAGGGCCAGTCTGAACTACAAAGTGAGACCCTGTCTCAAAAAAAAAAAAAAAAAAAAAATTTAGATTATACATGATTTTAAGTATATGACTTCATATAACATGGTACTATAGTACCTAAACATAGCCACTATACTTTGAGTTTAAAAGTAGGAAATATGAGGTGGTCATATTACTGCATATGAAATTAACAAATGTGGGTGTCTCACCCTAAGTTTGAAATAACTCTTGATTATTTTTCTGTAACAAAAACAATTTTTCACTCACAAAGGCTAAAATTTCAAAAGAATACATGGTAAATTCCAACTGGCAATTTTTCAAAACTGTAGCTGCATCTCATTTGACACAACAAAAAATAAAGTACATATTAATTTTATAATTCATCATGAACCAGAAAGCTGACCTGTACTTTCATACTGCTTCAAAAAAATTTCATTTACGTATAAATGAGCATAAATACCTCACAGATGTGTAAATATCATTATTTTTTCTCTGGTATGAGAAAATGAAGATGTAAATGAATTCTAGTATATATCATAGATATTGTGAAATAGAAAATATTTAAAAGGAAATAGGGTGTAGGGGTTAAGTAATGAGTGGAAAAATAGTGTGATGGTAATAAAAAAAAGGAAACAAAGCTTATGTATACAGGGGGTGGGGGATTATAGGGTGGGAAGGGGAATGGGAAAAATGAGAATTAAATTATGTCAGATACTGGTACAAATTCTCAATGTTGAATGTGATCATGATGTGTATACATAATGTAGCAATAAAAATCTGAATTAAAAAAGTGTTAAAAAGATTTGATTATTCTTTTCCCTTTTATGCTTTCTAGTAGTATTCTGAACACTATCATTAAAATACTATATCCTATTCTAATTATTTTTTTGTCTGTTCAAGTGATTACATAATGAACAGTTTGAGGACAAAGATTAGGCTTTATTCATCTTTGTATCCACATCATTCAGTTGGCCTAGCACACAATAAGAAAATGAAATTAATTTTCTCATACAAAAGAACAAAGGAAGAAAGGAAAATAAGATTTTTTTAAACACTGATCTTTTTATAAAATTTTTTTTCCTTTTTTATTAACAAATATGGCACTTTTGGTTTTGAAAGACATAGACATGGTAAACTTTTTTGGATGACTAAGGATCACAGTTTGAAACATCAGTTACGTGTATTATAACAATGATGCCTCTTAGTGCTATTCAAATGCTTAGGTTGCTCTCTGTGCTTCTATGGGGCAGCCTTAGAACTGAGGATGTCATTTTTAATCTGTAAAAATAACTGAAAGTTGTTAAGGAAAACCAGTTAAATGAGCAGTTCAACCTTAACACTGAGGACAGTCCTCGGTTACTCCCAGTGTAACAAATGGGACTTGTCTTGTGGCAGCTCAGTTTAGGAATATATCCATGGTCCTAAGCATTCAAAGATCTGATCTGACACTCAGAGTTCAGAAATTTAGTTCATATTAATATCACTGTCTATGTTTTCTAATTTTTGGGGGTGGGTGGGTAGAAGGGATTAAGCCTAAGGCTTTTAGATCCCCAGTCCATTTTAATTTTTTGAGACAGATCTTGTTGAGTTTCTAAGTTGTCCAGGTTGGAATGGAACTTATGATCCTCCTGCCTCAGCATTCCAGAATAGTGGAGATTATAGGTCATGCACTACCATGACAGCTTCCCATTATCTGTGTTGCATACATTTCAATCTTCTAAACATACTGAAATTTCAAGCTAAAGTACCTTCAAGACACAAGTATATTTCTTAATAAAACCTCTAAGTATATTTAAACTAAAATACTTGAATATACAACCAAGAATCACACAAAGATAAAATATCGGGAATGTCCAATGAAAGGCAAAAAAAGTTCTGTATCTCAAATACTGGTTTTTAAATGTAACTACTGTGTTTAGTAAAGAAGTTTGTACAATAAGTAAATATCTGCCCATTCACAGCTAACATCAGTTTGTCTGCTTTGGACTCAGGCCTGAGAAATTTAGGTGAACTCTCCAGGCCTCACTGTCTAGAAGACTTGGCACAAACCTGAGCTATGAATCTGCAGCCTAAAAACCTGCCACACACACAGCTTTATTTCTCAAAGCAGATGCTAGCACTAGAGATCAACACTTTGCTACCATTATAGCAACACCGTTACTTACAGCATAATCCTGAAAGAGTACAAGAGATATGAGCAAAGATACAAAAGATGTCATTTGTCCTGTGTCTATAGAAAACAGTAAAAAAAGAACTCTAAAAGGTAAAGGTCACAGTGTTGAATGGCTGAAGAGACATCTGGGTTCATATCTTAGCTCCTTTAAAATTATTGTCTTGTCCCTGGCTCTCCCACTCCTGTACCAATCACGGAGCTCAGAGAAAGCAGAATACAGAGAAAAGAACATATATGAGAGCTCAAATTTTGCTTTTAACTTTTACTAGCTACATGCCATTGGGAAATGTATTGAACAAACATGAGCATCAACTCTCACAAAAGCTGTAACAGGATTAAATGAAATATCATGCATAAAAGACATCTTCCATGCCTTAACATTTATCACCTCATAGAACACTTAGAGCATATGACATACAATTTTGCTTTTCTTAGCAAAAAATATTTCAATGTTTAAAGACTTATTTTTACTGCCTTTGTGTTTTGATAGTTACTTTTAAATTTAAGAATAGTTTTCATTTTTTATTTGAGACAAGTCTTATTAAGTCACTAAATTGTTCAGGTAGGTCCTGAATTTGTAATCCTTCTGCCTTAGCTTCCCAGCATACTGTGATACCACGTTGGTCAATATATTTATATAATTTGATAATTACTTTTCAATTTGTATCTGTATGACAAGTATATTCATGTGAGTCTGATACATTTTTATTTTTGTGTTGTGAAAGAATCTTGCTTTGTAATGCAGCCTGTCTACCCTTGATCTCACTATGTAGCCCAGGCTGGTCTTAAACTTAAAGAAGTATTCCTTTGCCTCTGAAGTGCTGGGATTACACCTGTGTACCAGCATTTCCAGCCATATTTAAAAAAACTCTAACATAAAGGTTTCAACTATTATTTTCACTGAAAGTACATCCTGATATTTGATAGAGCTGTTAGAAACTGATTTCTATCATTTCCTTTAAGAAGATTATTGTGGAAAACATAACTGATGTTTTTGGATAATTTAATTGGAAAGAATGAATATTCAGTATTACTAAGAATCACCACCACCACTTTTATAAAGTACTATAACAGAATTATTGTTTTAAATTTATTTCTCTGTACTTAGGTTTGTTCCAACACCATGGCAAAATAACTATACTATTATATATCATACAGGCATGTTCACAGACTTATTAAAAAATAAGTAGCTAATTCAAAATCCTGATAAAACAAAAAAAGCCTAACTGGAATATATAAGTATTTTTTAAACGTAGATCTGTAATAATTTTCTTCTTCCTTCTTTAATGCAGATTTCCTTCTATCTCTCAAGATCTACAGATTTCAAAAGGGATTTGGTACCCAAATGCACATGTTATATATTTACAAATCACTGAGTCAGCATTTTATGATGTATATATGTATGTACATGTATTTTTTGCAGTACCAGGAATTGAACTCAGGCCCTTGTACTTCCAAGGTAGGCACAGTACCATCTGAGCTAAATTCCCAGTCCTAATTCAATATATTTGTTTTCTGAAACAGTAGCTGCTGACTGAGAACTTTCATACCGAATTAATGACTTTAACTGAAAAGCTACATCTCTGGTGTCCTCAAATGCAACTTCTCATATGTAATTCTAAGGTAAAAAATTTTTTAAAACCCTAAATTGGTATAGTAGATACTAAGGATAAGTGAAAAGAACTCATATACTTAAATATTTTCTACAGACGTGTGTAGACTTTGGTGTATGTATGTACACATGTACACACTTATACATATACATATATATTTCCAGGCACTGAGATCTTCAGAATTTGGTAAATGATAACTGGCCCTTCAGAAGAAAGAATTTATAAACTAAGCTTATGATAGGAAGGAAAAAAAGTATTTAGGTAACAAAAGTACAAAAAGTACTTAGGGTAACAGATGATCAGCACCCAAACTTTCACTGCGCAAGCAAGCTGTGCTAATGACCTGGCATTTAACTGTCGTGGTAGCCCTATTCATTCTGGCCCACGGAAGAATTATACTTCTTTATTTTTCCTAGCAGTTAAACAAGACCTAGAAGCTAATTCTGACTAGGGAGATTTTGGCCAGATCAAAGCACTTAACTACCAATGTGAGATCCTTGATTTTCTTCCTACCTGCCACAGCAACCATGGTACCATAAAAATCAAAGCAACCTGAATCACCAAATCACCAAGATGAAGTCTCTACCCAAGAGAACTGCTCAAACATACAGTATATCTATTTGGTGAACAGTAAACTTTGGTTGGGTCAAGTGATTGAAATTTTAAGGTTTGTTAATTAGTCTAATTAGTTTGCAATTTAGCGTATATTGATTAATAACAAAAAGTGTTTGTGTTGCTCCACCTAAGGCTGCTTAGGCTTGTTAGAAGGTTTTCCCAAAGAATAAAATAGTGTCAGTCCAAAATTTTACAAAATAAAGGACACTAATGAGGAGCAGAGAATAACTTTTTAGGGATATTTAAATATAAACAGTGAAGTCATGGAAAATACTTCTGTGTAAAATGAGAACAAAACTAAATTCTGGAAAACAGTCTACCAGATGTCCCAGGGAATACATGAAGAACGTGTCTTTACTTACAGTGAGAATGCACATAAAAGCTGAGATCAGGAAGATTTAGTCCTAATCCCACACTTAGCTGTCACTGATCTGTCAGTGTCTAAATGTAAATTAGTCTGCTCAACTTTGGGATTCATTTTTTTAAAAAAGGCAGCTGTGTTGATAGTTTTTTTGTTTTTAGTTTTATTATGTTATTTATTGATTGATTATACCAGGGATCAAACCTGGGACTTTGTGCTTGTGAGGCAGGTGCTTGAACCACTTGAGCTAAGTCCTTAGCCGTAGCTTTTGTTTTTACTTTTATTTTATTTCACAGTACTGGCAATTGAATCCAGGGCCTCCACACTGAGTCACATCCCCATCTCCTTTTGACTATTTGTTTTGAGGCAGGGTCTAAAAGTTACTAACCATTCAGACTGATCTTGAATTTATGCTCCTTTGTCTCATCCTTTCAGCGTGCTGGTATTACAGACTTGCTCAACCACACCCCAAAAAGATTAATTTTTGAACTAGTATGGAATTCTCCTAACTGCTTCATCACCATGATTTCCTTACCCATGACTTCCTTGCCCTGTAGCACTATAGTTTACTGGCTGGCTCAAATACTTGATCATTTCAGTATACAAGGTATACAACATTATGTAACTGATTTTCTTTCTGCTTTTTCCTGGTCTTGAGGACTGCTAACAGATTTACCCACTTCACTGCCAGACCCCTGACTGTGCACCTCATTATTTTTTTCAAGTTCAGCCTCCTATTCAAGTGTTATACCCATCACATCTGTATTTCCAGCTTTACTTTTCATTTTTTATTAATCAGTGTTTGCAGTACATAATAAGTACATGTTCTGTAAGTCAGCACAAATATATAAACACATCTTAGGTTCTTTTTTAATCCCCTCCTCTCTTTCTCTCCTCCATCTGCTGGATTCAATCAACAGCTCAGACCCATCTGAGTAAAATAAGAACTTCAAGAGACGTCAGTATACCTAATAATAAAATTCGGAGAGTTTAGATTATTTGCATGAAAGGTACAATTTTTCTTTTTCCCTCGGTACTGGAATTAAACTCACAGCAACATACCTGCTAGGTAAGTACTTCACAACTAAACTATAGCCTCAGTCTTTTTCATTCTTTTATTTTGAGACAGAGACTCATTGAGTTGTGCACGCTGGCCTTGAATTTGTAAATTTCCAGCCTCAGCTCTCTATGAGCTGGGAGTAAAGGTGTCAGCAACCACACCACACTTCATTTCCTAAAATGTAGTTATAAAAGGGTATCAAACACCGCATACGCTGCTTCACATGAATGACAGCATATTATTTATACTTCAAGTGTACTACTACAGAAAAAAAAGAAATCACAGTATTGTTTGTGCAATAGAAGTTTCATAGGTTTTACTAACTATAGAGACTGTTATAGTAACTATTTTAAGTTCAAATTTTCCAGGATATGTATGAATTGGCCAGTTACAATCTAAGGTGTACAAAAAAGGTGTAACTATCTTCTAATCCAATCTATTTCCAGTTATAAGCCACGATTCCATTTTCAATGGTAGTCCTTGCCATTTAAAGACCTATTTTAGAGTCAATGCATGGTTTCATAGACCTGTAATCCCAGCACTCTGGGAGGCTCACGTGAGAAGATGGAAAGTTCAAGCCCAGCCTGGAGAACTTAGTGACCAAAAAGATCCCAAAAGATCTGGGGTGTAGCTCAGTGCAAAGAGCCTGAGTTCAATTCCCAGTACTACTAAATAAATAGTTGCCTTAATATTTATTTAAATACTTTCCTTTGGCTAGTTATTCAGCCTATAAAAATGTCTCCCTCCCTCCATGGTGATCATCTCACTTTTTACCGACTTGGTACTCGTGTGCAGAGAATCATGGCTCTTAACAGTTCCTTCAGTGAGGGTCTCATGGGCTTAGCCTGCAAGCAACAGACTTTCCTCTCTTCATTTACTGAGTCGGTAAGTGTAGCTATGCCTGTGTAGTTAGTTAAGTGTGTAATCTCAGTGCGCATAAGTAATCCGTTCTCAGCACCTCCTCCTCCCTCTTGACACCATACCAATGTTACTCCTGCAGCCCATGCAGCACCTTGGAAGTCTTGAGGGGGACCTTCAGATCTTAGTGGCAGAGTGCGAGGGCGGCACGCACCTGCAGGATCAGCTGCTGGGGAGGATTATCTGAGTGAGCCCAAGCATTACAGACCAGCCTGGGAACCCTAGTGAGACCCATCTCTAACAGACAAAACCTCCTGCTGAATACTCTGTGCTACCTGAGGATACGTGGAACTCTGAAAACTGCCCTTGGCCACGTATCTCAGTGCTGCACGTTACTGCTGTGTCAAGATGGACACGCCCCAAACAGGACTTTTTGAAAGTTTCTAAGTTTTCTGGGCTGTGCCCAGAAAAACCAAGCACCATAGTAAAGTTTCTATGGCTTTTCTGAGGATTCTATTTTTGTTTACTTCTGGTATAAAAGCCAGTAAGACTGGAAGAAACTCAGTTTTGCCTTGGCACTTGGCATCAATCTCATCCTAGCTTCATCCACTCCTAACCTCCTATACATGTCAACCTTCCTAGACCTAAGAGGGACAACTCGCTTTCCCATGGTAGTCTGAATTGTTCTATATAATTCTTATATAGTCACTCCTCCAAACATGTTGTCATATACGACCCTAGCTCTGGAAATTCTCGATAAAACCTTCTAACCACTGAAAAGCCTGGCTACTGTTCAGCTTTAAACCTACTGAAAAAGAGCAACTTTTAAACTCAAAGTTAAGCTTCTGACTTCTAGGTAGTACCCAAGTGATGGGTTTCCGCCTTATCAGTTGTTCTTAAAGGCAGAAAGATGAGACTAGGAGAGCAGGAGGAGGGAGAGAGGCATGACTGAAAAAGAAAAAGACACTAGGTAATATTCAACAAGCTACTCTAATACCCTTAGTAGTAACAGGCCACTGAAGAGTGGTACCACACCCTGAGAAACGGGCCTCTGATTACAATCTTTTACCACTGTTATCCTAGCAGTAATGCAATATCTACCGATGGGGATGCCTATGAAGCTTACTTTTCTCCTTCAGGAAGTGGATTAATCTGAGGATTTTAGGCATGAACCCAGTTTTCAAACATGTAATAAGCAGTTAACAAACCATTTGTTCTACAGTTGGTCATGGGTCTGCTGAGTACAAAAGTAGAAGAAATATGCTGTAATTTTCTAGGGTTATGAATAAATTATTAACATTTTAGTAAAATTAATGGAAATGCCACATCCAATTTAGAAAACACACAAGAATATCCCTACAAATTAATATGCAGTGTATTATACATCCTAAAGTGAAATAGTGGATGCTTTCATAACTATGAACACTTGCCAGTCAAAATAGCACCCAAAATTATGTCTCAACAAATACACTGTCTATTGGTCTTTGACAGCCAAATACACCTCTGATAGATGGGAGAAATGTCATTGTTAAACTGTGTGTCATAAAGGGATGACAGCATCTGAAAGTAAAATCTGGATCCAGTAGGTTGGTTATTGATGAAAGCTACTAAACATTTACAGTTACAGATATTTAGCAAAAGTAGGATAAATATTTAGATAGCTGAGTATTTGACTGTAATCAAATAAAGAACATTAGTTGTCTATGTCCTAAAAAGATCTAATTTTTGCTGTAACTCAACAGGCTGTGGATTTTTCTTTCATTATTTATTATCAGCTTTAAAAGAAACTACTGCTAGAAACTGCTTTTTAAGGAAAGGAAAACCTAGGGTTGGGAAGGCTTAAAACTAACAAAGGAGCAGAATACATTCCAAAAGAACAACATATCTATGACAGAGAACTTCTTTCTGTTACAGCTCTATGATCAATTAGATTAGCAACAGCTAAAAATCACTGGAGCAGTTGCTGTTGCCTGCTACTGGTGAGCTGTTTTTCTTCCTCCTCTTGAGGCTAGTTTCAGTTACCATTTTCTTACTCAGTCAGTACCTGAGGCTCCTCTAACCTTAAATACAGAAGTGAAAAGAACAAATAATTTTTAGTAAGTTATTGTTTATATATTAATCAAATACACCGCACCAACTGCACAAAACAGAATTGCAGGGGATATTTTAAAAGGCAATTTAAATGTTCTGCAGGACAAACAAAACGATTTATCTATTTAGTGCTTTCTAATTTTGATATCTAGAATTGTATAATTTCTTATTCTTCTGACATCATTTTCTTCCATGACTATTAAATTTGTAATTAGTGCCAAGACGGCATCTAAGTACCTCTTAGTGACATAATACCTAAAATGAAGTCTTTGTAGTTTTTAATGCAATTGAAACTCTAAAGAAAGTTTCTTCTAAGGCACTGATAGCAGCACAATACAGAATAACAAACACAAAATGATGTTGCATTAATTCACTACAGTAAGCACCACCAAACTTTGTAACATATTGTCATTAATCTGTCCTAAGTTTTAACAGCCAATAAGGGTTTAATGCCAGCTGTTCAGAAAGAAACAATTTAAAATCACCAAGATTGTATTAGCCTGACTGTTCTCAGTGTATACTCATCAATTTTCTCTTTGGTATGACCACAGTTAACTCAGTTTGCCAGGTGCAGGTGCAATTCTAAGTGAACTTTTAGCCAGGTGACCTTCAAATTCTGTCATTATAGTTGGTTAATCCTTAATTCCTACTCAGAGATAGAACTAGACCTGTGCAAACAAGTACAGCTGCATAGACAATCATCTGTTCAAAGGCAAAACTTTTCTCCTCTATCAGAATCTCATGAAGATGTGGTTTGCATCATTCAAGAGTGCAAATTTGGGGGCCAGGGATATAGCTCAGTGGTTCCAGCTCCTGTCTTGCAAGTGCAAGGGTCTGGGTTCAATCCCCAGTAACCACATACAATACTGGGCGTGGAGACTCATCCCAGCAGCAACCAGTACCACATACCACAGTGCCGGGCGTGGTGGCTCACGTCTGTAATCCCAGCACTCGGGACTCAAGGGCAGGAGGATTGCTGTGATGTGATTTTCAGGTGGAGCTCAGGCCAGCCTGAACTACAAAGCGAGACCCTGTCTCAAAAAACCTAAAAAAAAAAAGATTGCAAATTTGGGAGGTGAGGAAGAGTCTACAGCTGAATTCAGAGCAATAACACATTACAGATGCGGTGTTTCTTTACCCACAATCTTAATTATATGCTCCGTCTTCAAAAAACAAAACAAAACTTTTCTCACATTTGCTTTCATTCATCAAATGTTTACTGACCACTTATATATTCGGCATACAAAACGTAACATTATGATACCCATCCTCAAAGAACTAAGTCTGGTCGGAGAGAGAAATATGATAGTAAACAAATACAAAACAATGTGGAAAAGACTGGGAAAAGATGAAAGTGAATTTAAGATTTTTGTTCTCTATAAACAGCTTTTGAGAAATGTATTTCTAAATACTGTATATTCAGACCACACTTCAATAGGATGCTTAGTATCACACTGTGAAGAATATCTCATGCACAAACAGTCCTCCCTTTTGTCTTTTTCACGTTATCACTTAATTTATCCCTGCTATCTCTTTAACGTCCATGTTTTAACTCTGTTTTTATATCTATTCACCCATTTGTTGCCAGTGAATCCTTTCAGAAAGGAACTAAGTGAGACAGTGGAAGTAGGGATTGGCCTGGGACTGAAAGTGCTTACATTATAAGCAGCTAAGTTAGACAGAAATTAATACACAGACAAGGCCTGGGATCTCAAGGATGTCAGCAGAAAACTAAAATGTCAGAATTGTGGTGGGAAGTGCCTCTGAAGAAGGCAAGCCTCCAAGATAAAGTCACACTGGCCTGACTTACATACTTCCGTAAGGGATAAGTGGAAATTTGAAATTATACTATAATTTTTACCACCAAGGCTATTAAGTCCAGATACACACCAGACACCCAGGTGGGTGAACCAGGACATCCAGACCCATCTCTTTCCAAAATTGTTCCTATTTTAGGAGTCACAGAAAAGCTGGAGTTCATGCTGCCATATGAACTTGCACATGCCCTGCTTCCCTACTGGATCAGTATTAGCTAAGCAGCTACACTTGCAATCCTATTGGATGACTGCAGTGCAATCCATATTTTTATCCACACATGTGACTTTGTTGTATGAATTACCCCTGACAAAGGGCCTCTGTGGCCAAACCATTTAGGGTCCTCCTGTCTCTCAGGAGCTCTTTCTGTTCTTCAATAAACTTTTCCTACTCTCAACTCAACTTTGTCTTTTGGATTTTATTCTATTTTATAGAAGCATGGCTGACATCTAGCAGGTTGGGAATAAATTTCTCCTTTACTGATTATTTTCACTTGTGTTTTAATTTTTTTAAAGTTCTAAGACATTTGTTTAGTTCATAAATTCTGCTCAAAATTACTATTAACTAAAGTACAAGGACTTTGAGATTCAGACCTTACCATGAGTTTTTGGTTTATTACAGACAGCAAAGGTTGCCTAATATGTTACTTTTGGATAAATTTGGGGGAGATTTTTAGTAGTCATTTAGGTAGGGAAGAGGGAATAAATTGGATATTACTACTGTAGAATGACAAAGACCTTACTAAGAGCAGTGGAAATCTCTGAATCATGTTAGCTGAAGCATGTTTGAAGAACAATGTTAAGTATATTAATAATGTGGTTAGATGCCACCAAAGCTATAGTTTTTATGGGAATTACTATTAAAAAATCAGAAAGTATAAAACATATGAGATGATTAGCAAAGTAAGATTATTTGGCTATTTAAAAGCTGTTTGCCAGGGATTTGGCTCAGTGGTGCCAATGCCTACCTTCAAGTACAAGGTCATGAGTTTGAGTCCCAGTATCACCAGAAAAAGTTGTTTATTTGAAAGTTAGACTTAGTTGCTATTGGTTTTCTTTTCTTTTCTTTTCTTTTCTTTTTTTTTGCAGTACTAAGAATGAAATCCAGGAGCATTTTGCTTCTGAGATATACACCCAGGCATTTTATTTTTTCAGGAAGGATCTCACTAAACTGTCCAGGTTAGCTTTGTACTTAAGATACTATGCCTTAGTTTCCCAAGTAGCTAGGATCATATTAAAGCATCCTTTGTGTGTAGGAATGGGGGTGGTATGGGGGATGGAACCCACACAAGGCAAGAGTTCTACCACTGGGCTATATATTCAGAACTCACCCTTGCCCATTCTTCTTCTTGAGATAGTATTTTATCTCTGGTCTAAGCTGGACTGGAATTTATAATCATCTTGCCTAGCCTCTTGAGTGCTGAGTTTACAGACATATACCACCATGGCTGGCTTTAAATCCATTTTTAATTATAGAAGTAATAAATGCTTTTAGTCCAAATAGGAATGAACAAATTATAATATATTCACACAGAATACTACACAGCAGCAAATATGAACAACTACACAAAATATGGATGACTCTCATAAACAATAATGACCAAAAGAAGTGAGACAAAAGATAATACATACCATATATATATGTAAAATTCTGTTTATATTTAGTCTCCCAACAGTTAAAACTTAGTGTGTTAGGGGCCAGGAATTTAGCTCAGTAGTTCTGGTGCCTACTGTACAAGCATAAGGTCCTGGGTTCAATCTCTGCTAACCACAGACAACAATGCCGGACATGGTGATTCATGCCCACCAGCAATCTGTACCACATACCACAATGCCAGGTGTGGTAGCTCAGACCTGTAATAATAGCACTCGGGAGGCAGAGATGGCAGGATTGTGAGTTGGAGGCTGAGTTCATGACCAGCCTGAACTACAAAGTGAGACTCTGTCTCAAAAAAACTAAAAAAAAAAATCCCCAAAAACAGTGTGTTAGAAGTTCATATTAACAAAGTGGGGTGTGCAGGAGACAGTGTGATCACCTGAAGGGAGCCTGAGAAGGTGGTGACGGTATCCCTTTAGAGTCAGGAACTAGTTACACAGGTGTGTTCACTTGAGAATTCTTCAATGTGTTCACTTAACACTGTGCACATTTTTGTAAATACACTTTACAAAAGTTTGCTTTAAAGGATACTCAAAACTTTTTAAAAAACTGAACATATTACATTTAATCCTGAATCTTGCTTTTTTAAATTGAAATATTTGTTGGTACATTACATATACACATCATGATTGCACTCAACAATGAGAATTTGTACCAGTATATGACACAATGTAATTCTCATATTTTTCCCATACCCCTACCCACTCTCCCACCCCCACCCCCTATATACATAAACTTTGTTTCCTTTCTTTTTTGTTATAATCTTATTATTTTCCCCCTTGGTATTTATCTCTTCAACTGATTTCATTTTGAATATTTTTTGAATCTTGCTTTTTAAGAACTTAACACTAACTTATAAATGTATTCCTGTGTCAACTAATTTACATGAACTTGAATATTAATACTTTTCTTTTCTGTATACAGGGAATCGAACTCAGGACCTTATGCTTGCCAGGCTGGTGTAGCACCACTGAGCTACATTCTTGGCCCCTAAATTTGTGTGTCTTCAGAAATTTTAATTCTTTATCTGATACTTTTTTCAAATTTTAATTTTTTACTACTACATGTTTGCAGTACATGAAGTTTACAATCACCTTGTAGAGTGGGTATATGTACATAATTCAATTTGTTTTTTAAAATTCCCTTGTTCTTCCTTCCCCTCCTGCACTCCTCTCTTCCCTCCTTCTCCTCTAATTTCATTTCTCCATTTCCATTTTTATTGATATTATTAATCTTACCTTATTTTCATGGCTTATGTATACAGTCATCGATTTTATTAGGTTCCATTTACAAGACATATCTTTATTTACTTATTTCCCCTTCTCCTTGCTGCTGTCCTTAAATCTCTTGGACCCCTTCCCATTTGCAAGAGCTCCATCCCCTCCTTTCTATCCATCCTTCTCTTTGTTTGCACTTGGTCTTAAAAGAGATACACTATATGGTATTTACGTTTGTGTGTTTAGTTTATTTTATTCAACATTATATTTTCCAGGTGCATCAATTTTCTTCCTTTATAACCAGGTATCATTGTGTATTGATACTACATTTTCAGTATCCAACTGTGTTAATTGGCACATAAGCTATTTCCATAATTAGGTATTGTAAACTGTGCAGCTATAAACATTGTTACGTATGTATCACTGTAGTATGATGCCTTATGCTCTTTGGGGGTGGTTGGGTCATATGGAATTCCTAGTTTTAATTGAAAAATCTCCATTCTGATTTGCATAATAGTTGTTGTAGTTTACATTCCCACCAAAAATGTAGGAGGGTTCCTATTTTCACCACAGCCTTGGCAACACTTCTTATTTTTTGATTTCTTTATGACTGCCAATCTTTCTGGAGTAAGATGGAATCTTAGGGTTTTAATTTGCATTTCTCTAAAGGTCAGAGATGTCAAACATTTGTTCATATATTTGTTGACCATTTTCATGTCTTCCTCAGTGAAGTATCAGTTCATTTTACTTGCCCTTATCTTGACTGGGTCTGTCATACTAAGTGGTCTCATTTTTTTGTACTCTGAATATGTTCTAGATATTAGTCCTCTGAGAATAGCTGGCAAAGAAATTTATAAAAAATAAAATATAAATTAATGTATGTATTTATGTATGTGCTCACTTTATATATTTAAAATAAAGCCAGCACAAAACATAATATAGAATAATGTCAGTAGTTTTTAATGTCATATCACTAGGCTTATGGTACCAAAAATCTCAGTACCATTCCCAGTACAGTACCAGTAATGACCAAAACGTTTGCAAAGGGCTGGGAATGTGATTCAGTAGTTGAGTACCCCTAGTACTGAAAAAAGAAATGGAGAGATGGAGGGAAAAGGTAGTTAATACAGAGAGGACAGGGAGGAAAAAGTTTCTCAAATAAAACATATTTCTTTCTATAATTTGTCCTAAAATAGCAAGATACTACAGTTTCTCAGAATTATTAAGTACAGAAAATCATATGAAAATTTATTCTTGGTCTTGAGCTTATTATGGAAAAGTTTTCCTTCCATTTCTAGCTAATTCACCTAATCAATTCAGGCTGACATTAACTACTGTATTAACTTATATTTTATATAGTCAATGAAAATATATATGAATATGTAGGTAGAATATATAGGCCAATACTTAGTGTGTAATATCAGGAACAGCAGGGAATTTTAAAATATATACATATGAATAGAGTAAAACTGAACACACTGGTGTATTACAGAAATACACTTACATTTTCTAACCAAAAGCATGTTTTGCACAGTGTTAAAAAATTAGTCTATTCTCATAGGATAATTTAAAATTTAATGAGATTAAAATGTTTACAAAGCAATGGAAAGTACATTTTTATTTCTAGAAGACAAGGCACTCACCATCATTAGCACAGAAGTGTGTTAAGAAAATCAACTAAAAGAAAGTGCCCTATAATCCCTTAATGCCTAATGTAAACTTTTCCTCTGCTCTTAACCTAATCAAACTTAGAGTTTCATTTTCAAACTCTGCTGTCAATAATTATATAAAAGTGAACAACTGTTCTGTTTAACATCCATTATTATTATTAGATTTGTTTTTTTTTAAGGTTTTTTGAGACAGGGTCTCGCTTTGTGGTTCAGGCTGGCCCTGAGCTCAGCCTCAAACTCACATCACAATCCTTCCTGCCTCTGCCTCCCGAGTGCTGGGATTACAGGCGTGAGCCACCACGCCCGGCTAGATTTGTTATATGGAGCTACATACAAATAGCTGATTAGCCTTTAAAGTTTTTTTGTGATTCATATATTAGTGTCTTAATTTTTTTTTTTTTTTGCAGAACCGGAGATGGAACTCAGGACCTTACACTTGCCAAGCAGGTGGCAGCACCACCGAGCTACATCCCTGGCCCCCTGTATCTTAATTTTTTACATTATTTTATTAATTCCTTTTGAGAATTAAGATAAAACAGAATTTTATATCAAGAGGAAAGATTGGCCTTTTGCCTTTGCAAATACTTTGATTAATTACTACACTATTAAAACCACTAGGGCATTTAAAAAAATAAACCAGAAGGAAGAGAAAGTGAAAGGAAAGGAGAAGAGAAGAGACTGCATCTTAGAATTTAGCACATGCAGAAGAGTGGCTGAGGAAGACAATGTTTTAAGATACTACTTTCAATTTCTGTCACAGTACCACTTGGTTAAGATGCTTAACGTGAGGTAAGGTGGCACATACAGCACTTGGGAGACAGAAAGCTTCCTTTCAGTGAGTTCAAGGTCAGCCTGGGCTACATAGGGAGTTCAAGATCAGCCTAAACTACACAGCAAGACTTTGTCTCAAACCAATAAACCAACCAACCAACAAACAAACATGATGCTTAAATAAAGGCCTTACACCTAAGCTATAAGTTATACCTATGCTTAAATGTTTAGCTTTTGGTCTTAAAGATTTAAAGTGCATGAATAATTAGGAAAATACACAGTATAAGTAAAGTACTATAACTTTTTTTTCTTTTTTTTTTGAGTCTTGATTTTGTAGCTTAGGCTGGCCCTCATTTAGCCTTGAACTCACAGCAATCTTCCTGCCTTTGCCTCTCAAGTGCTGGGATTACAGGCATGAGCCACTAAAACGGGCACTGAGGCATGTGGTACTGATTGCTGGTGGGTTTGAGTCTCCACACCCAGCACTGTTGTATGTGGTTACCAGGGATCGAACCCAGGCCTTGAAAGGCTCCGACACACCTACTAGAAGTTTTAAATCGAAAATAAGACCTATAATATCTTCCAGTATAAATCTAAACAGTATGACTGGGTTTGAGTAACTTACCTAATACACTTTAGTTTCCTCATTGATAAAAAGTGGATAAGGTTAGTACCTAGAACTGCAACATCAAATGAGTTCATACACATGAATCACCTAAAGTACTATCTGCAACATAGAAAGTGTCCTATAAAAGGCATCATTACAACTAACATTACCACCAAAAAGATCAGACGCTTGTCCAGTCTGGTCTGTAGGTCTACAGCTCTACTTCCACTATTTAATGCTTTAGTCAGATGGAAAATGGAATTGTAGGCTATTAGCAAGACTTACTTCCCTGTAATTCAAAGCCTCTGACTCCATGAGCACATACTTCTTGGAAATAGTCTCAAAAGTAACATTCATAATGTTTGTGGGTAAAGATAAACTTACCTAGTTAACTGTACAGGAAGGAAGATTTTCATGGAAGTGAAAATTCTCTCTCTAGTGTCGACACTTTATTCCTGGTTTCCGGTGTGTGGTGATTGTAGGGGTGTCAGTGAAAGGAAAAGGAAATGAGAGAAAAATAGGAAGAGGAAAGCACAAGGCCTACATAAAAGAAAAGGAATAGTTCACACATCTGCCCTAAAGACTGCATTTAACTGTCCTTTCAGATGTTTTTGGCTCTCACTAATTAACAGGATTAACAAATGCATCCATTGCTCCCCTATCATTCAGTTGTCCTTCATTGACTTATTTACAGGCTACAAAAGGAAATTTCCCACAGAAACCAAAAAGGAGTCTCTACAGCTACAGACTTCTTTTTCTTTCCTTTCCTTTTTTTTTTTTTAAAACAAATGCCACCATGTACCCAACCAGCATCTTTTTTTCAAAAACATATTAGTTTTCATGAGTCTTCTTAGAACTTCTGTTTAGTATTATAAAACATGTATTTTAGTGTAAATATTATTATTTTTTATTTTAAGGAGGACCAGGTATGACTGTGTAATTTTATAGATGTAATTTTATAGTTTTCAGCTGTTCAGATTTCAAAGTTATTTTTCAAAAGCACAATAGGTATTAACAATCAGGTCATAAGAAAGTAGGGGAAACAGGAGACACAAATTATTTTTCTTCACTTGGCCAACAGCAGCTTAAACTTTATATTTTAGCTTAAAAGAACTCAATGTAAATAAATACTGACAGTTTGGAAAACCTGATTATTGGACAAAATTAATTTAAGGAGTTATAAATCTTCAAAATTAAGCATATACATTTATTCTTTTTTTTTTATTAGAGTAGCAAGAGAAAATCTGAAGCCTGACAGAGACCTATATTCTAAAGTCATTATCAATATACATTAACTAGTTGGTTCTGAGAAACACCTTCAAAGCTTTAAGGTTATTCACATGGTGGTTAACAAAAGAAAGTTCACAGTATTAGTAAATACTTCGATCTTTAAATGTTTCCCTCTTTTCATCTTATTTTTTTTCCAGTATTTCCAGCGACATATTCTGAGTTTTTTGATCATTTTACATGAGGTTAATTTAAATTAAACCCTTTTGGAAGCACAATTAAGAATGTATTTTGAAGACATTCGCTGTTAACACTAGAAAAACATTTAATTCTCATTTAAAACAAGGGAGAAGTTGAAAAAAAATTTCAAATTTGGTAAATATTCAGGGATTGTAACTACATCTGAAAAATAACAATCATAGTCAAACTTCACAAAAACAACTGTCACTTCTTCTCCCTCAATAAACTGAAGATTTAAATGAGAGACCTGGAGTTTTTGTAATTTAAAATTCTAAAATAGTACCAGACATAAAAGCCAACACATTGTTGTAGTCTGAAGTAGTCTAGCCAGAAATTCCCACATGCTCTTCATGCAGCTTCCTCAAATGTTAATACTGTATAGAACCAGCACAACTATCAAAATTAGGAAACTAACATTGATTTTGTTCTATTAACTAACCTACAAACCTCATTTAAAATTTTTTTTAAACTGTCTTACTAATGTCCTTTGCCCTAAGGGTTCACTCAGAATCCCACATTGCACGTATCAAGTTTCAGTTTCTCTTAATTTGGATACATCCTCAATAAATCATTCATAATTTTGATATTCCTTTAGAAAACTCATCAGTTATAGGCTGGGGATTTAGCTCAAGTGGTACGGCGCCTACCTTGCAAGCACAAGAGCCAGAGTTTGATCCCAGCTACCGCAAAACAAAACAAACAAACAAACAACAAAAAAATCTCATCAGTTAATCTGCAGTGCGGTCCTCTATTTGTGTTTAATATTTTCTAATTAATTAAATTAAATAATTAAATTCAGGGTAGGTATTTTTGCCAAGAATACCATAAAAGTGATGCTATATCCCTCTGAGTACATCATACCAGAAAGCACATAGCATCTATCCAGGTCTATTCCTGGAACTTTCATCAGTTATTTAACGAGATGTTTGCTTCTCCACTCTAAGGTTACTATGATTCCCTTTGTAACTCCTACAGTACCCACTTAGCCAAGGTTTCAATTTCCATGGTTTCAGTTACCCTGTGTCAACTGTAGTCTGAAAATATTAAATGGAAATTTCCAGAAATCAGCAACTCATAAATTTTAATTGCACATTACTCGAATAGCATGATGGAATCTTACATCTTCTCACTTGGTCTCACCTAGGACATCAGTCATTCCAGCATATTTATGTCCATCAGTCATTTAGTAGCCTCGTAATCTCAGTTACCGGATCAACTGCTGTGGTATGTAGTGCTTGTGTTCAAGCAGGTTTATATGCTACCTTGCTGCTGTATTATGATGTCTATGTTATCTTATCACATGGGTACTCTATCATCTCAAATCACAAGAAAAAAGGTGTATATAATACACTATTTTGAGATCATATTCACAAAACTGTTTTGACAGTATACTATTATAACTGTTCTTACTATGGCTGCTAATCTCTTAATGTACCTAACTCAAACTCTGTCATAGGTATGCTATAATGTAGAAAAAACAGTGCGTGTAGGGTTCCACATTATCCATGGTTCGAGCATCCACTGAGGGTCTTGGGATATGTCTCCTGGGGATAAGGGAGGGACTACTACAATGTGTATCTTTTTTTTTTTTTAATTATCTTTATTGGTACATTAAATATACACATCATGCTTGCATTCCATAATGGGGATTTGTACCAGTATAAGACACAACTTAATTCTCATTACAATGTGTATCTTTTAGTGACACACTTTTATGACTATGTAAATATCTTTTGTTACTATATATCATTTATAGTTATACCATACTGTCCAGTAATGATTCCTTCCTGAACAAATCATTACTGTATGATTTTCCAACTGATAGTTTCATTTTTAATTGTTTTTTCTACATTAATTGGAATTTTATAGCAAGAAAGAGGTTCTTCCCTTCTCTCATTTATTTATACAGTTATATCAAGATTTTTTGGGGGCTCCTAATTGGCCAATGTAGAAGCCTTTGAAGTTCACTCCAGGGGCTATGTGTATATAACTCAGTAGAAGAGCACTTTCCTAGCACATAAGAGGCCTTGAGTTCTAGTCCCAAGACTGAGGAGAAAAAAAAAATCAGTGACAGTTGACTACTACATTGGCTTTGTGTGTGGGATGTGCGTGTGTGTGTGTACATGTACATACGGAAGATGGATCTCAGGGCCTGGTTCCTCTTATGTTCTTCTGGTAAGCTGCTACTGTATTTAAAAAATATTTCCTTTCTTTCTGGCACCCTTTCATCCTATACCTGCCCCAATCCTGGAATCAGCTATTTCTTGAAGAAACCCCGGTTCCTTTACTGGTGCCTTGAAACTAAGATCTGGGAAGCAGTGGATTCAGGGGTGCTATGATTTCATTGCTTTGAGGCCTTTCTAGGCATCATCTTTAGTTACCTGGTCTTCAGCACTGTATCTCCCACAGAACCATCAGGACAGTCTATTTTTCCTCCCGAACCTTATTGCTTAGCTAAGTCATACGGAAATAGATTAAATAGTTTTTAAACAAATACCTTCTTTCAATAAATAGGTTAATTTTAATAGTTATAAGTCTTGGGAAAATGGATTAAACCATTTTCATTAAACATTGATTTTTATACATACATACTCATATAATGCTTGCATTACATTTTAAATTTCATTGGTAAACCTTACATTTTAAAACTTATATTTAGGCCTTGAGGTTGGCATACAGGTAACAAACATGTAGATTTTTAAAGCACTGTTCATTTTCAATTGTTTTAAACATCAGCATTTTCCAGAAGGGCATGGTGGTGCATACCTGTAATCCCAATCCTGGTGGAGAGTGAGGCAAGGGGGTAAACACATAGTGAATTCAAAGGTCAGCCTGATCTACATAGTGAGACCCTGTCTCAAAAAACTCTAAAGTTTTAACAGAAGTCAGCATTTTCCTAACCAGCAACAGGCTATCAAGTACTCCATCAAAAAGGGCTTAATGACAAGCTGAAATTAAATTTTTTACTCATTATTTATGGTACTGGGAGATTGACCACGGAACTTTTGCACTGGGTATACCCACAGCCCTTTTTTTATTCTTTTAAATTTTTTATTATTTTGAGACAGAGCTCTCCAAATTGGTAAAATGCCCAGGCTAGCTTCAAATTTGCTATCCCCCTGCCGGAGCCTCCCATAGTGTGCCACTACATGTGGCTAACAAACTGAAAGAAACTGCTTTATATTATATTCCTTCTGTAACTTGGCTGGGTCGGAGAGATTCCTGAAACAGAAATAAAGAACTTAAACCATCTTTTGTTGCAGATTCACGACAAAATGGCAAAATGGCAAAATAATTTTCAGGACAAGTCAGTAAGGGGCATGAGAAGGGTGTACTAGAGATTTAGGGTACCTGAGAGCACAGTGCAGGTGACTCAGAGAAATGAGACGCATTATAGCTTGGAGCTGGGAATGATGTGTCAACTCCGAGTGTGTGGAAGGCCTGAGAGAAAGTGGCCCCTGTCCAGAAGGGTTGTAGCCCAATCTGCAAGCAGGGAGTTTTGTTTTGTTTTTTGATATATAATTTAAACATTCTCTAGATTCTCTCAGCCTGTTCCTTACATTCTTAATTGGGTCAATTTATAGTCTTTTAGTGATAGATCCAACAGAGAAACAGTACAAATCTAACCAAAGGAATGTTAACAGAGCTACTTTATGTTAGGGTCAGGCTCCTGATCCTTACTTTTAAAATTTTTAACTGAGATGATTTATGACTTTAAGTGATGGCCCTCTTGAGTAACTTCAGCTAAGTCCTGGCAATTGAGATGTTTTTTAAAAGTAACACTTTTAATTATGACTTTATTGATTCCTTTCTGCTTAGCTTTTATCTTCTGTCTTACCTCAGTTACAGTGAACATTACTACATGTTTCAGAAAGTCCAGCAGTAAAGACAGCTATTTTACTTTGCTTAAGTCCTAATATGGAAGCTTACAAATTTCTATATAACACCTGCTAATAATCTCATAAAATGACAGGCTATGTGAGTCTGATAATCTAAGAACTGATATATTTTTTATTAGTGCAGATATCTACATCAAAATGCCTAGCATTTCTGTGTTTTCGTCAAAATAAACCTTCCACTGTTATTATTTACAGTTTAAAGGCAGGGTAAAAATAAAATACACCACTGGAAGCCAATGTCAATCATCCTCAATTTCTTCTCATTTTCAGCAGCAGCAGCATCTAAATCTTATTTTTTTTTTTAAAAAATCAGAATTACCTAGAGCTAGTAAGATGAAGGTTAAAAATCCTCTCTGAAAACTACAAGGATTTCCTAAAGACTTCAACAAATTTAAGAACTACAAAGCAACTCATTTGAAAGTATAGTGAAGGAAGGTTAAAGATGTCTAGATAATCGTCACAATGGGAAAACAAATTGTGATGCTATGCTTTGGGTGTGTCCTAAAATTCTTGTACTGCAAACCTCTTCTCCCAAATCTTACATTAATGGTATTTGGGATTCAAAGTGGGGCTCTCAGAAGATAATTAGGATTAGATAAGGTCTAGAAGGTAGAATCTCTATGACTCCATTACTTGCTTTATAGGACAAAGAGAAACTGGAGCTAGTAAGCTTGCTCTGTCTTGCCAAATGATGTCCTCCACAATCTTTTCATGGTCTCCACCAGCAAGAAGACCCTCACTGAAGTTGTCCCTTGACCACAGACCTCTAGTATCCTAAAAATGAATAAATTTTATTCTTTTTTTTTGAGATAGGGTCTCACTTTGTAGGTCAGGCTGGCCCTGAGCTCAGCCTCAAACTCACATCACAGCAATCCTCCTGCCTCTGCCTCCTGAGTGCTAGGATTACAGGTGTGAGTCACTACGTCAGGACTGTGGTATGTGGTACTGATTGCTGCTGGGCATGAGTCTCCACACCCAGTATGGTACGTGGTTACCGGGGATCGAACTTGGGCCCTTGTGCTTCCAAGACTGGCGCTGGAACCACTGAGCCAAATCCCTGGCCTGAATAAATTTTATCCTTTTTTTTTTTTAGGTTTTGTGAAACAGGGTCTTGCTTTGTGGTTCAGGCTGGCCCTGAGCTCAGCCTCAAACTCACATCACAATCCTCCTGCCTCTGCCTCCCGAGTGCTGGGATTACAGGCGTGAGCCACCACGCCCGGCATTGTGGTATGTGGTACTGGTTGCTGCTGGGTGTGAGTCTCCACACCCAGTATGGTATGTGGTTACCTGGGATCGAACCCGGGCCCTTGCGCTTGCAAGACAGGCGCCAGAACCACTGAGCTAACTCCCCGGCCTAAATTTTATTCTTATATTCAGTTATCTCAACATAAAATGGACTAAAATGTATCTTGTATGTAATGATACGTATTTTTGCACTTGTTGCCTGCCATAGCTTTTAATGACCCCAAGCCTATTTCTCAAATTTGCATGCAAAAAAGTACTTACAGTATTATAAAGATCTCTCTAGACTGTCAAAGAAAAAAGCCTAAAAATTAATTGAATTTTTAAAAGGAAGGGCAACTAATCTGGATAATTCACATCTCAATAGCAGATCTCAGCTTGAATCAGAGTTAATTGCCTCTTTCTAGAGTCTGTGGTTAAATGTGCTCTTTCTTGACCAGAAAAATGCCTAGGAAAAGATATTCTTGGAGGTATGAAAATATCACCTTAAGCAGAAAGAAAAACAGAACATAGTTATGGTATCTAATTAGCATCAAAATATGCCAATATAGTTTACTGAATGTTTACCATTATTTTCTGGTTTGCAATCTTATTCAAAATATATCTCTACTGTTCAAAGTCTTGGTGTACTAGTGTTGTGGCTTGTGTTGAGATGTTCCTCAAAGGCTCAAGGAATCTTTTTCAAAGGTAGCTAAATCTGGAATGTATGAGGTTAGGATGAAGGATGTGAGTGGTAGGTTTGGCACTGCTGTAGTCTTGGTATTCTGAATAAGATAAAAAGAACACAAAGACACTATGCAAGACCCTTGTTGCTTTTGGTGTGTTCTGCTGCCATAAACTGTTACCCCTCTGCTGTATTGCGTTGGAGCCTGTATATAATGGACTGAAACTTCTATGTACTTAAGCCCTTCCTCTTCTGACTTTGGGTGTTGGGTATTTCGTCTCAGTAACAAGTGAAAGCTAACAAATCTAGGTTATTTAAAGACCCTTAGGAATGCCGGAAGAGGGAAGGAACTCCATCTACTTCTCTGCCCTAGTGGAGTAAGGGCTGCTCCTGTGCAGGCAAACCTCAGGGGAGAAACTGGCCCATCTTCCTCACAGTGGTGGGCCCTGCTCTCTCACAGGACAAGCGTGGGCGGAGCCCACAGAGACTCTCCTCTCATCTGCCTGCACAGAGGCTTTGACCCTGACCTCTCAAGGGACCAGCAGGTGGGGGAAGAGCCCCTAGAGACTCCATTTACTTCTCTGAACACATTGAATGAGGGAGGCGATTGTGCTGGGACTTAGGCAGAGACCGTCAGTGTGAGAATGTCTGTCACCATGAAAAACCACCGTATGCAAGAGTAAAGAATTTCTGTTGACTACACACTATTGGTGAGTTGGTGGAGTCAGTCCCACCTGGGACTCTTGCAGAGTTTGAGCCTGCAGGAGTTTCCTGAGCTCAACTCAGGCACATAGCTAGAACCCAGACAGGCGACGATGGCTGTTTCCCTTTGACTAACCAACTCTGATCTGCATGCTATTGCCCACTCTACAGGAGACAGGAGATCCATTCCACAAATGGCCCTTTTCTTACTGTTTCTGGCTTTATTGTTGCTGTTCTCTTTCTTTCTTTTTCTGACCTCTCATTCTTCATTTCTCTACTCCCTTGTTGCTCAGTCTGTCCAACTTCGGGTTTTTTTCTTTTAATTGCTTGCATTTTTACACAAGAGGGAGAATGGTATTCTGTTAGCTTGCTGAAGCTCAGTACCCCTATTTTTTTGTTCCTTTATTTCTTTCTTGCCTTCTGGTATGAGAAACTGAAGGTATAAGTGATTTCTAGAATGTATGATAGGTATTGTGAAATAGGAAGAAAATGTTCAAAAGGAAAAGGGAAAAGGGGATGGGGTAAGTAAAGAATGGAAAGAAAAAATTTGATGGCAAAAAAAAAGGAAACAAAGCTTATGTATACGGGGGCATGGGTTGTAGAAAGGGGAAGGGAAAGGGAAAAAATGAGAATCAAGATGTGTCATGTACTGGTGCAAATTCTCAATGTTGAATGTGATCATAATACATAAACTGTACCAATAAAATCAATTAAAAAAAAGACACTTGGAAGTTATAGTTTTTCCATTTTCTGTGTTTTACGATTGGAAGTCATTAAGAAAGGGTGAAAGATGAGTATTTTGATCTTTTTGCACCCTGTAATCTTTTTCCTATCTGAAGATATTACAGCAGTAGGATACTCAGCAGTAGGATATTTTACATACTAGTAATGAAGAAACACATCTATCATTAATAATGAAGAAAGAGGTCTTGATAGCTTAGAAACACAGACCAATAAACTGATGTCTTGAAAGTCTTCCCATAACCTCAAAAACCCATAAAAATAATTACTCAAAAAATATTAGTGAATCTCACTAGAGTAAAGCAGACAAGGAAATCTTTTAAATAAACATTTGTACAGACTTTTATTTGCATAATTTAAATCTTTAATAAAGACAAAAACTACTTTCTAAATAATATGAGGAATTTAAAATTTATCTATACGCGAAGACAAATGTACCAGCAACTAAAAGTTTCA
>PVIR01004156.1:0-81772 GCA_004026965.1 Petromus typicus | reverse complement strand
CGAAACACTGGCTGCGCAGAGAGCGCGACAGGGCTGGGAGCAGGATGGGAGACTAGAGCAGGGAGGGGCCCACTGCAGGGGTCCTCCAGGGGAGGTGGCACTTGAGACTGAGTTGGAATAGTTGGACAGGCATTCATGGAGGGGGAGCCAGGCCATGGAGGCAAGGACATTTAGGGACCGCTGCAAGCTTTTCTTGAACAAAACATGAAGGAGGAGTCTTTTGAATTTGCAGAGCATTCACAGTTGGTCAAGCTGTATGATTACCTGGCCGCCTGCCAGACAGACCCGTGTGTGCGTGCTTTTCAGCCTGCCGCAGGGCTTAGTCAGGCGGCAAGTATTTATTGTGTGCCCATTATGTACATACGCCCCAGTGCGCACATGAGGGAGA
The DNA here is from genome assembly GCA_004026965.1 of Petromus typicus. NCBI lineage: Eukaryota > Metazoa > Chordata > Mammalia > Rodentia > Petromuridae > Petromus > Petromus typicus. The sequence continues at coordinate 81,384 of PVIR01004156.1, read as the reverse complement.
GAGGCAAGAAGAAAAGGAGCAGGAACTCAAATATTGTGAAAAATCGAGCATTTCGTGTTGAGAGCTGCTTACAATTGTGGCTTCATTTGACCCAATCGTGAGCAGAGACAATGCAGCTATTGTTGTGTGGCCAATGCTGCGTTGCAGGCCAGCACTGCCTGCCTGCCACCTCTGTGCCCTGGTGCTGTGGGTCTCACCACTCATTTGCATACTGCTCTCGATTGGGATCCATTTTCCCAAAATCTTCAAAAAGAATTGTCCTTGCATCTAAACAGTCCCTGGAGATCTTCCTCTTGCGCCTGTTCTTCTTTTAGCAAAGTGACAAAAAGTCACAGGGCACAAGCAGAGTCAGCAGCCTGGGCCTGTTCCTTCACCCAAGAATTTCCACTGCTGTGGTGCACAGCAAGCTGAGAATTCTCTGAGACTCTTTTGGGGAGTTAGAAGAAGGAACCTGGGAAGCAAGCAAAGAGCAAAGTGGCTGGCGGTGCTAATTGTCATCATTATGTCAAGAGCTAACTGACTTTTTGAAGGACACTAATTACAAATGATTGTCTTTCCTTCTCCTGCAGGCCTGACTGCTGTTCCTCAGTCCATTGAGCTCCCTCCTCACGGTTTAGACTAAAAACCCACCTTCCTCCCACTGCCTCCCACCACAGCCTGTCTCTTTCCAGTCATTGCCAGATTTCTTGGAAAAATTATCCCTGTGTCCTGGCATCCATAGGATGTGATTTTGCATCTATCATTATCATTAACCAAAAAGTAGACACAGAAAAAAAGCTCACTGTTTACATCTCTCTTCATGGATTTTTATATGGGAAAATGGCACCAGAAAAATATCTTCTGATGGATATCTTGCGGTATTTGGGAGCTTCAGTCTTAGAAGATCTGGAGGTAGCTTTTCATAATAAATTAGAATTTCACACCCAGAGGGGGAGTCCATGGTGAGACTTTAGCAGCTCTGAGTAGCACCCAGTGGTAGGTAAGTAAGGATGCTAAATTAGGGCAACACCCCTTATGTCATATAAATGAAATTCAGACAGCTGATTCCTTAGCATAAAACCCTATAACAATACTATCCACATGAGGCTAAGGTCATAGGATATCCTAGTGCAGATTTTTAATCTTTTAGAAGCAAATTGTCTACAGATAGACAAAATAGATAATGAGAAAAATGATACTGTTATAATATATAAAATTTAAAGTAAAATATTTTTACCAATTAATATATAGAAATGTCCTTATGATGTCTCTGGTCAGTTATACTCAGTGTTAGGTTCTGGGTCTCAGAAGGGGCATGGACAAACTGGCATGGCATCCAGAACCCTTTGCACACAGCTTTGTCAGTGTCCAGCACATCCTTGCTAAAGATCCAGGCAAATGATGTAGCTCAAGAGAGCAGCAGCAGACACTGGATCTCATTTCCATCAAGAATATTTCCCCAAAGTACAAGAAGCTGGTTTCATGTTCTCTACGTTCCAGTTTACCTGCGTTTGTCTGTAAGATAGGACAACTAAGCATCAAAGGAAGAGAACCTTACATTTTAGAGTCTTTGTTTTCTTAAAGAAACATTCTTTTCCTTCTAGGGAAAGAGGGGAAAAAAACAAAGGGGAGAAGGTGATAGGGACCCTTCCTGCTGCTCCAGCAGTTCTGGCATTGATTTTCTTATATCGTTAACTCAGTGTCTCCTGTTGGCATCAGCCACTCCAAATGCCCTTCCTGGGGGCTCACTTATTTGCCTCCTAAGAATGTCACCCTCTGCATCATTTATTTCTCTAGTTGGAATGCCAGTGGGCCAGCTCCCCACCCCCAGACACCGACATCAACACAAATACATGCAGTAGAGGAAAAACTAATGCAGTGTCTTCATCCAAATGAAAAGATCCTACCTAATTATCCTTGTGGTAAAGGAATTTGTTGATAGAGCCTTTATGTTCATAGAAGAAAAGAAAGGATAGAGACTGAGGACACGAACAGATTTATGAAAGTACTTTGAAATAATTTTGTGTGTTTAGAAAAGGGTATAAAAAGTAATAGGCAACAGAGATAGTACCGGAGGGTTAAGTTTTTGGGAGGCAAGGACCACATCTGTTTCATTTCACTACATACACGTGTCTTTCAACACCTAGAAAAGAGCCTACTTTGTAACAGTGCTAAGTATTTATTTTTTACTTAACTAAATAAATATCTGGTCTATGGTTTAATCACTACACATCAGTTATATTTAACAGGGATTACTATGTTCTTATGTGCTCTTTTTTCTTAAATATTCAGTGATGAAGATGATGCCGATTATTTTGAATGTTCCCCTTCCCATATCTCATCAGGATCCTGGAGGTGAAAAATACCGGGGGTGCTTGCAATGGGAAGAGATATACATTACCTTAACTTGATCTGTGTGGGTCTCAAAGATTAAATGGCATTTCTAAGCTGTGTCCTCCTCTCCTCCCGAAAAGTAAGGGTTGGATGCTCTTAGCTCAGCCCATGTGCTGGCACGCCCCAGCATTTGCTTCTACCCCACCTTGCTTACATCGTCTCTCTGCCTCCTCACTTCCGTCCATGATGCTTCCTCCCTGTCTTCTCCTCCGATGCTTCCTTTACTAACTATTGAGTTCCTAAGGTCTTGGTCCTAATCCCACTTTTCCTTTCCCTCTTCCTGTCTTTCTAACTGACCAGGCCCATTTACACAGTTTTAAACACCAAACTCATGCTGCTGACTCCCCAGCACCTGTGTGTGTCCCTGACCTTCCTCCTGTATTCCTAATCAGCAGACTCAATCCCTCACTGGGCATTTTTAACCAAATATCTTAGAGATAAAACAAATAAAAACATTTTAGTATGTTCAAAATGTACTCCTTTTACTTCCCTGGATTCATTTATTGTCCTGTGTAGTCTGTGCACAGTATTGGAATATTATAAACTTACCCACCTGACTGTCTAAGCTACAAAGCCATCCCTCTTACTCTCTGCCTCCAACTCACAAACAAGTTGATTGTTTGAGCTCAGAAATGGCTTGTATTTGTTGACTTATTGTCAGTTCCATTCTGAACATCCAAATCACCCTCTTGTCAAAGTTATGGTAACAAGTGTCTCTCTGCCACCAGTCTCTCTCCTTAAAGATCCAGTCTACAGAGCAGCGCTTAAGAGAACAAGAAATCCATTGTGTCACTGCCTTCTGAAACATTTGATGGTGGCAACACTGTCACTCTTGGAATACAGTGACAGGTATCACGGTGACCTATCAGGCATGCATGAAACGAGTCCTCCGTACCTACCCACAGTCACTCTCTGGCCTCTCCCACATCCTTTTCCAGCCTCCCCTTGACCCCACACACCATGTGCTGGGCCATCTGACAGTTCTGAGACAAGGTCCAGGCTTTCCTGTCTTCTACCCTGGAAACTAGAAACACTACTCCTCTTCTGGAATGCTCTTCCCTCTGCCAATTTTTTTCCTTTGGTTTGGTTTTTGAGACAAGGTCTCACTAAGTTGTCCAGGCTGGCCTCAAGCTCATGATCTCTTTTTCTTCATCTTCCCAAGTGCTGGGATCACAAGTGTACACCATTATGTCCGGCTTGTTTTGACATACGACACACACTTGCCTATCTTTTACCAAAAAGTTAATAACCTCTTGACATTTTCCCTAGGATTAAAAAAAAAAGAGTTTCAACATTTAAAATTTCCTTCTAACTGTGAACAAGCACTGGGTGTCACTCGCTCCCTCTCATGTATCCATGTCTCCCTTTCCTTTTTCCAATACAGCTTTGACTTTGCTGTGGCATTCATATGTCTCCCACTCCTACCTCCACCCTTTGCCCTAAAGCTGGTGCATAAGCAGCAGCCAAATTCATCCCAACTGTGGTTGGCCATCCAGCAGGGAACAGTGGGCCCGATGAGGTCCCTGTGCTTGTTGTTCTACCATTAGCAGCTTGCTCTGAGAGCTGGGGCGGGACTAGAAAAGCCAGGCTATGTGGATTTTCCTTCCGGAGCCAAACGACCTTCTTGTTCAGTCAGTCTTTATCACTCTCATCTTATCTCATTTAGTAGTCTGCTCCTAACTAAAAATATCATGTCATAGATAGAAGGAAACAGGACTTCTTAAATGTCTCCAGGCCTCTCTGCTGACACAAGAAAGGAAACTACTTTCTTCCTATATCTAGTCGTTTTTAGTTAGCACATTATTTTCTACAGTTGCGTTTAAACTTCAGATTGCAAAAGACTTACACAGGCCTAAGCCCCTATTTGAATCCAAGGTGTTTAAAGCATGAAGAACTGACCTCTTTGTTTCTCCTTTGTGCTTGTAGGTTGCAGCGTGTTTACTTTCCTGACATCTGTCACTGCGGCTCTCAGTGGCCTCCTGGTAGGTTATGAACTCGGGCTCATCTCCGGGGCTCTTCTCCAGATCAGAACACTGTTGGCCCTGACTTGCCATGAGCAGGAAATGGTGGTGAGCTCCCTGCTTATTGGGGCCTTCCTCGCCTCTCTCACTGGAGGGATTATGATAGACAGGTATGGACGAAGGACTGCAATCATTTTGTCATCTTGTCTTCTTGGGCTTGGAAGCTTGGTCTCAATCCTCAGTTTGTCCTACATCATTCTCATCATGGGACGCATTGCCATTGGAGTCTCCATTTCTCTCTCTTCCATTGCTACCTGTGTATACATTGCTGAGATTGCTCCGAAACACAGAAGAGGCCTCCTCGTGTCACTGAATGAGTTAATGATTGTCATCGGTATTCTTTTTGCCTATATTTCAAATTATGCATTTGCCAATGTCTCCCATGGCTGGAAGTATATGTTTGGTCTTGTGATTCCCTTAGGAGTTTTACAAGCAATTGCAATGTACTTTCTCCCTCCCAGCCCTCGATTTCTGGTGATGAAAGGACAAGAGGAAGCTGCCAGCAAGGTTCTTGGAAGACTAAGAGCAATCTCAGACACAACTGAAGAGCTTACTGTGATAAAATCTTCCTTGAAAGATGAGTATCAATATAATTTTTGGGATCTTTTTCGGACCAAAGACAATATGAGAACTCGAATAATGATAGGTCTAACACTGGTATTTTTTGTGCAAGTCACTGGACAGCCAAACATATTATTTTACGCATCAACTGTTTTGAAGTCTGTTGGCTTTGAAAGTAATGAGGCAGCTAGTCTGGCTTCCACTGGGGTTGGGGTAGTCAAAGTCATAAGCACCATCCCGGCCACCCTTCTTGTAGACCATGTTGGCAGTAAAACCTTCCTCTGCATTGGTTCTTCCATGATGGCAGCTTCGTTACTGACTATGGGTATTGTGACTCTTAACATCCACATGAATTTTACCAATATCTGCAGAAGCCATAGTCCTATTAACCAGTCCTTGGATGAGTCTGTGTTTTATGGAGCAGGAAACCTGTCAGTCAGCAATAATATTCTCAGAGAGCACTTTAAAGAAATTGCTTTCCACAGCAAGGACTCACTCATGCCCATGGGAAATGACATGGATAAAAAAGAGGAGATGACTTCTACATTTTTACCCAATTCCGGACTACACCAAACTGAAAACCAGATCAACACAGACCCTGCGGATGTCCCACCGTCTTTGAAATGGCTGTCGTTAGCCAGCTTGCTTGTTTATGTTGCTGCTTTTTCAATTGGTCTAGGACCAAGTAAGTACTATATTCTTTTCTTCTGTTCACTATGAATTCTACTCTACTGTTTCTGGTCAAAATATTCTACTGCTATAGGATCTTGCTCCATGTAAGTATCAGAAGCAAGGTAAGGATAATAATGATCATCAGATATTTCTGCTAATGTAGAAAATATGTTTAACTTATACCTGCTTCTGAAAAGCTCAGCGCTGGTTTTCAACTGAAGGATAAGTTTTCCATTATCTGTTATTTGGGAGCATAATCAGATGAATTGGAAAGAGATTTATTGCACAGGGCCATGAAACTGTATTATGAAATCAAGGTTTATTGGTTTTGTATTTTCTTCTACAACATCTTTAAGTTTCTTTGTGGGTAAAAGAAAAAAAAAATCAAGTGTCTAGATTTTCTTATAGACATGATAATGGATGAATCACGTCTGTTGTGAGTTAGATGTGTTATTTCTTTCAGTAAGTTTTACTCTAGCAACCTCCCAGGGCACTTCTCTCTGATGCACTAAAGAAGAGAATTAGAGTATAGTTAGTTCCAGCTAACACAATGCAAACTACTTACAGGGAGATAAATATAAGGATGTTCTACCTCTAGTTTTATGACAGTTTTAACATGTCTCCTGAGCAACACCTTTTAGAAATGGATTGGCTATCATAGGTTGTTTTTAGCAGTTCTGTGGTCTTTTATCCTCACACTTACAGTCCAAACCTTCCTGGAACATGATTAGGTCATAGAGAAGGTCTTCTCTGTACATCACTAGGAAAATAATGTGTTAAAAAAAAATCAACTGCCTCACTTTCTACCACCTCACTTCCTACCTCTTTCTACTTTTTCTTCGTATCCCTCTCTTTTTTTCCCTTTTCTTGCTCAGACATTTTAAAAATAAAATAAACCCATTTTATTTCTCTTTATTACAGAATTAGCTTTGAAATTTATCTATAAGGATCAAAAAGACAAATAAATTCCCCCCACTAGGGGGGAATAATATTTCCACTAGGAAATATTAGATATTCTGGAAAAATATGATAACATAGACTGTGCTGAAGAAGGAGTTTCTGGTACCAGATGCTGGATAGGGATTCTGGAAAGAAGGTCACATAAGGACTTGTTTCAGTCATCACTGCTAACTTATTAACTGCATTCAGGAGATACGTATCAAGTGACTCATTTTCTAAATAACCAAGAACCACATTAATGCTGGAAAAACAGTAATGAACAAGGCAATCTCTGTTCCCGTATTCAAGGAGGACATGATGGAATAAATGAGCTACACTGCCTGCATCCATTTCTGGCTGCTCAGCAATGGTCAGGATTGGTTGTTGCCCAATCTCTGTTAATTAGTGACTGGACTTGCATGTGTTGATGTGGCCTGTCCTGCTCTAAGCCTACCTTCTCAGAGTTCATAGCTTCCATACCCATCTAAAATATCAATTTCTAGATATGGACTTGTTCAAATTCCATAGAAGAGGAGAGACTTGGTGAACCCTGCTCTTTGTTGTGCCAAGTCAGAGGTGGCAGCTCAGGTCCAATCAGTTGTGGTGAGGTTAGGTCATACATTCCGATACACAGATGAGTAGAATCTGGCTGTCTTCTAGCTCCTTGAGTCTTTCCCCAGTAAAAAAAATATGTGGTAATAGGCAGAGCACACAGTATCGCCCTGTCAGCCTCTGATTGTTATGGCTTATTGTACTTTGTTCCAACTTATTAAGTCTTAATACTATTTATCATTAATGAACAGCTTCCTAAAAACAAGTTGCTACCATCATCAGGACTCAGTTATCTTGGGTGTGTACCTGTGAGATACTTCTGTGGCTATGGTGATGCTTTCATGACATTTTTACTGAACATCTCATCTACACTTTATTTCAAGAAATGTTTCATAGCCTATCAGAAGGGCAAGGTATAGGTGTTATCTTTTATTCAGGAACAACTTCATCTTGTTTGTGGAACTTTTGTTTAGAAACAAGTACAGTAGTTTTGGCTGGTTCAATAAACTTTGGGTGGTATTTAGCCATCAGTCCCTTCATTTCCCTTGCCCGAATCTTTTTCCCCCTCTATGTTCATGATAAAATGTAAAATATTTCCTTTGTGTAGTAATTTGTTCACCTAATCTTTTGTAATATCAAGATTCTAGAAAGAATATAAGAAGAAGTTAGCAGAAATAAAAAGATGCCTACTAGGTTTTAATTCAGAGAACCATCAGGTGAAAGAGTTTATGTTATGTCACATATCATAGAAGATATTCACCTAAAGTTCCAGGAAAAAAATATTTATGGTTAGAATATGTTTAATCTTGTGCCATCTTTTTTTATAATTATAAAAAATGCAACAATTCCTTCAGGATATTACACATCTTTCATATCTGATTGACTGGAGTTACCTTTTTCAGAAAACCCAATTTGATTTTAGAAATAACTAATGGAGGCTGTTTGTTATTTTTCTCCTAGGGTTTCTTAAATAACATTGTTCTCAAATTCTCTTAAAATATAATTAAAGCTTAGATTCAACTGGTGCTTAATGGCAACTATGATGTCAAATAAAAGAATAAGGAGTCTTGTTTTGGTCTTAATAGTAAATATTAATGTGTTAGTTTTCCATTGTTGTGACAAAATACCTGAGACAATCAACATAAGGGAGAAAAGATTTATTTTGCCTCATTGTTTCCAAGGTTTCAGTCCATGGTTGCTTGGCCTTGTTGCTTTTGGGGCTCTAGTGAGGTATACTTCATGATGAGGAACTGTGGGAGGGGAAATTGCTCACCTCATACTGGCTGGGAAGCAAAGAGAGAGAAAGGAAAAAAGCAGCTGGTGTCTCAGAATCACTCTCAAGAGCGGCTCCCCAATGACCTAACTTTCTCTCGCTCACTCCACTACTGCCATTTTTACTGCATTTTACTGCATTTTTACTGTACCACACTTCTACAATATGGGCCTCTGGGAGACACTCCATATCCCCAAAGAGTAATTAGTTTTAGTTCAGTCCTCTTCTTGAAAAGACATTAGATGTAAGAATGAACAGGAGTAGAGTATATTTTGTCCATCCATTTTTTTGAGCATTTTTTGTCCATCTGTACTTTCAAGTGGACTATTCTGTACTTTGCTGCAAGATAGAGATATAGTTTCTCTTTTTCCAAAGCTGTTCTAGGTAAGTACTCATGTCCTTTTTGTAAGGCTGAGATACAGGAAAAATGAAGAGAATAATAATTCTGATGTACATTCACTTGGCATAACCAAACTTGCTTAAGGAAAAGTTGAATGCACGGTTTGGTTAGAATTCAAGCTCACCTGATATAATAGGGACCAAATAACAATGTTTTTAGGTGTTTCTCTCTCACATAATCATTGTAGGTGGGTAGTTCTGGTGCTGAGGATGTGCCCAGGGTCAGGTACCAGAGGCAATAGTTTCCCCAGAATTTATTTAGCCAGTACTTTAATTCTGATTCATAATCTGTCATGATGACAATTTTAAAATACTGAGATACATTTTGAATGTTATTATCCTTTACTAGTAGACAAAGACCTCTTGAGAATAAGTGCAATGTACAAAGGGCAGTCAGTTGAAGGGAGACTGGGGAGATAAAGGCCCAGGTAACAGTGTGAGTAATGGCACCAGCAGCAGAACCACTGTACGTGATGTAGGGAAGGACTTTCATACAGGAAATAGACATAATCTTCCATGAGAAAGCAAAGGTCCAGAAAGAAAGGACTGGCAGGGAAAGAAAAACTCTCCTGATTGGAGCCTTAAAAGGAGGCTTGTGAAAGGACATCTGCGGGAAGATGCTGACTGTGCATCTGACTATGGCTTGGAGTCTCTGCAGGGTAGAAGAAGAGCTAGACTCAAGCTAGAGGGAAATAGGTTGGAGCTGAAGTAAGTAGAAATTGCAGCCTGCATCTGTTCCTGCCTGTGTCAGACCTGGGCATACAGGCATCTGCAGGAAACTGTCTGTCCTCTGAAAACTCTGACAATGTGCCTGGGACCTGGACAAGTTGTAGGAGGAGATATGGCCAAATTTATTGTTCCTCTGCTCCCAGTGACAAGGAGAACCAGAAGTCAGCAACAAGGCTTGCAAACCACAGTGGTGGCGAATCAGCACCAATCAGCAGGCACAAGGCTGCTGTGTCCCCTGGGCTTTGCAGGTTTCTCTTTCTGACAACCTTCACTCAGACATGGGCAAGCAAGGATTTCTGGGAAATATGTTCCCAGCTAAGCTAAACTGACATAGCACAAAATCACTGCAGAGATAAACTCTGAACTCAGCTACAATTAATATGAATATAGAAAAATATAATTTAGAAGATTAAGAACCCTGAATTCAATCTTCAGCTGCAGTGATAGAAAAATAATTTTTAAATTAAAATGTTAACTATTAAAATACATGAGCACCTACCATTCTACCCAATTCTTAAAAAGAAGTGAGATCATCTTACTAATTTCTTTTGGACTTTGTTTCTTTAACTATAAAACCAAAAGCACTCTGGCTAATGCACTGAGAAGGCTTTCATGTTTGTTTTCTTGGGACATTAATTATCTCCCCTGGGCTGATGATTCTCACTTATCTCCAGTTCTATCGTTTCACATGACTTTCAGTTCCTTTTCTTCCCCAGTGAGTCTGAGACTTTTGTACTTTGATGCATCACTGTCAACCAAACACAAAAAGCCCAGGTCTGAATTCTCTTTCGCCTTATCCTGTGATACATCACCACTTCCTTCCTTTCCCATTTCCATGGGCCATTCCACAAACCACTCAAGACTGATGCTCTGGGGCCTCTTCTCAATCCACTCAGCGACCTAACACTTCTGGATTCTCCTCGCAAATGGCTCCTTTGTTGACTGTTTCCTTCCTACATCTTCCATCCTAGTAGCATTATGTTCTCCTGTCTAAGTTACTGGGAAACCCCTGCCATAGTCCACTCCAGTACTTCTCATGCCCCTCCCTCCTTCATACCAGTGTTGATCAAATATCATTTTCCATTTTGATCATCCTAAAAAATCTTCCATACCTTCGTACTTTTTACCACATGAGAGAAGTTAATGTCTTTTAAGATGAAAAAATTTTAAATTATTTAGTAGAATATTTTCTTTTTTATAGAAAACAAATAAGAAGCTGCACAGACTGACATCATACAGATCTAGAAGAGAATCCCAGGCCAGTTCCTGGCTTGTCACCCATCTTTGAGAGAACAACTGTGTCTGGTTTGGTGGTGGTGAGGTTTCCTTCCTTCACCCAGTTTTACCAAGGCCATGTGTAGGATTTACACCATGGTCTCTGGAGTCATGCTCCAGCACCATGCTTCTCACAGAAGTGCATCCGGGTACTGCAGAGTATATTCAGTGAGTGATGAACAAGACATGTACAACGGGGCCAAAGCCTACCTCTCTAGACTTCTTTATTTCTCACTGTGCCACGCCCAGGTCAACAAGCATATGATAATATTGCAACACCTTACTTCCTTCTCTACCCCAAATCCTGCTTGTCTCTTAAGCTGAATAAAAATCTTATCTCCTCTGTAATCCCAGTACGTTTCTTAGAGGACTTCATTGTATGAGTCCGTAGTGTATTTCTAGCACACAGTCATTCAGTTCTGGGCTATAAAGAGTTTGAGTTAAAAGTCAGTAAATCTAGTTTCTAGTCTCAGGTTTGAACTTACTGGCCATATGACCTTTCTCTTCCCTAAACTGTTTTCCATTGTGGAGTGGGCATACTAATGCCAGTTCTGACTTCCAGAGTGGGTGCATGAGAATAGAACCAATGTATCCAGTGGCTTTGCAGGCATAAAGCATGATATCAGTGAGCTACAGAGAGATAACAGCTCAGTCCTTATGACACACGTGTTTCTCGTCTATATGTTTTGGTTAACTAAAATACAGCTATAAGATTATAAACTCTTTGAGAGAAGAAACCCCACTTTTCATTCTTTTCTTCAAAAGCAAGCTCTGCCTAAGTCTGTTTAAAACTCACGTGGGCTACCTTTGGGTTGATAAGAAGGGTGAAGGAAAAAGGCTTTAAAACTTCCGTGCAGATACAGGGAAGACCTGAGTATGCTTCTTAATTTGTGTGGCGCTATCAAATAGGGGGCAAAGGACCCACTGAGCTGGAAATCCTAGCCTTCCCGGAGAGCCCTGCTACTGCAAGACACCACCATGAGGGGCATGCAACTCTATCATTTTGACATGGTTTCTAAAAATCTCTGTTTTTGTCTGTAAGGAAAATGCAGAGATAGAGTCCTACTCAGAATGAGCTAGTAGGAGGCATATCGGGCCTTTCTTTGTTAAGTCACAAAGAATTATTTGGACACAGTATCTGAAAGTTGTCCTGGATTTTTTGGGATGATACTGCCTTTTGCAAAACATGGAAGGGTCTTTTTGAAAACTTCTTAGATAAACGTAATGCTAGGGTAAAGGAAAACTGTCAGGATTGAAGGCAATTGGGGTGCAAGAAAGGAAATATTTCTTTCATACATAGTTTCTCTGAATGATAGTTACAGGTCCAGTGACTGATGTGGGTGCCCACACACAAGCCTGGGTCATCCCATCAAGGGCGAACATCTGAATCACCCTCTCTAAAGAGAACAGTCATCTTTCACTGTGGCATGAACTATGAATTTTCCTAGTGTTTTCAGGAGAATTTGAGTAATTGTCCTTTTTCTCCCTTTGGCCAAGTCAGTCATTCATGCTCATATTTATGTTTTTCTTTTTTTTCCTACTATAGGAATTCCATTTCAATCCACAGAATTATATTCTAGGACATTAGAATAAACTGTAAGAACTGCTGTGGTTTAAACAAGATTTTTATTAGGAGCAAGCTTTTCATACCAGATTTTTAAATGTATTATAAAACTTATTAACCTGATGTGATTATTGCTTAAGTATTTAATTTACAAGAGTTATTACTTGTAATACAAACAAATCCTTTGTGAAAATTAAGGTATAAAAGAAAAAGTACTTGCTGTTCTAAAGTAACATGGAAAGGAAAATTAAACCATCCCTATTAAATCTTCTTAAATATGGGTTGGCTTAAAACAACATTCTTCAATTGTATTAGATCACAGCATGGCTTTCTTCTGCTAGAAATGTGTTTCTATTCTTGGGTTGGAGCGTACGCCTTACATCATTTTACTTTCTGGTTCTCTGCTTCTCTAACTACAAAAATAACACGGCTGCTCTAGATTCTAGAAGTCAGGAAGGGATATAAATATGGTATCAAGGAATCCTACCATTTTATTCATTTTAAATTTGATTCTAAGGAGTCCCTAGGTTTTTTTTTTTTTTTTTTTTTTTTTTTTTTTTTTATGTTTTTTGAGACAGGGTCTCACTTTATAGTTCGGGCTGGCCCTGAGCTCAGCCTCAAACTCACATCACAGCAATCCTCCTGCCTCTCCCTCCCGAGTGCTGGGATTACAGGCGTGAGCCACCACGCCTGGCACTGTGGTATGTGGTACTGGTTGCTGCTGGGCGTGAGTCTCCATGCACAGTATTGTATGTGGTTAACCGGGGATCAAACCTGGGTCCTTGCGCTTGCAAGACAGGCGCCGGAACCACTGAGCTAACTCCCCGGCCCCGTAGTCCCTAGGTTTTAAGAGCCTGCTGAACATACTTACGACCCACAAGTGGATAGGACCTCTGTCCTCCAGTTCTCTATAACTCCTATTAAAATGCCCTTATCAAATAAAGTCAAGACATGTGCTCCCCTGCCATTGTAAAACTCCCACTAAATATTCTGCTACCTGTGCCTCATCTTTCACATCAACATAGATTCAGAATCTTAGCCCAACTCTCTACTAAGTTTCTGGGGCTCCTTTTAATAGCTAATATGTTTCTAGCATAAAATCACAGAGTCTTAATATTTTGCAGATACAGAATATGTGAAAATTTCTCTTCTACTCATAACTCACAAGTGAAGTAAAGATGAGCCAAAACCAAAGCCCTGATGTTATTATCTCATGAGTTTATTTGAGGTGATGCTTGTTTCAAAGCCCAGCTCTCCTTAAAATAGAAAAAAGAGAGGCTGGGGCTTTAGCTCAGTGGTTCTGGCACCTGCTTTGCAAGTGCAAGGGCCTGGGTTCAATCCCTGGTAACCTTATATGGCACTAGGCATGGTGACTCACACTCACCAGCAAACAGAACCACATACCATGTGCTGGGCATGGTGGTTCATGCCTGTAATCCCAGCACTTGGTAGGCAGAAGCAGGAGGATTGCTGTGAGTTCAAGGCTGAACTCCAGGCCAACCTGAACTACAAAAGCCAGACCCTGATTCAAAAAAAAGAAAGAAAGAAAAGAGATAAAAAATATTTGAGGTGTTCTTTCTCCAATAATTATTGAGCTTTCAGTGTTCATGTGTCCTTAAAGAAAGTGATTAGCTTGACCTTCCATTCCACAATTAGTACTTTTTTATTCTGAGTAGATGGAATTTGTCTCAATGTCATCATCTTAGTTAGCTGATGAGGTTTGTGCCGGTCACCTTTCAGCTACTTTTGATTTACACATTCAGGAGGAACCTGACACTGAAGACCAAATGCCGCGTGATTCCACACTATCTCCCCCAGCCTCTCTTACCCACTCTGAAGACCGAAATAGGCAGGAGTACGCATCGTAGAGAGATCACGAAGAGAAGATGGAGAAAGAAAGTAGTAGGATTCATCTCTTCACTCATTCACTCTCACCCAGCAGGTGTTCATTCTTCACAATGACGTACATGGTGTGAGGTTTGGATCTGGGGATTCTGGGATGGAGGCGAAAGACCCACACCTTGTCCTCATGGAGCTGATGGTGGGGTTAGCAAGAACAGAGAAAGTGAATACATAATATTACAGTGTCAGGAAAGGGTACTGTTAAAATTCAGATAAAGAGAAATAGGATAATAAAAAGCACTTTTAGAGGAAAGATTATTTTTGTTTTTGTTTTTTCAGATATGATGGAGAGAAAGGGTGTTTCTGAGGTGGTGCCATTTGCATCAAGGCTTATTTGAAGAAAGCACTGTGTAGATCTGGGAAGAGTTCAAGTAGGGATAATAATAAGTCAAATGACTTTGAAGAGGACTTGAGCTTGAAGGGTCAGGAGACAGAACACCAGGAATGCCTGGTGAACCTGTGCAACACGGGGTTAGGATTTAGACAAGGCTTTGTACTCTAATCACCTGACCTTGAATCACCACTCCACAGTGTAAGACTTCAGCAAGTCGGTTATTAGCTCAAAGCTTCAGTTTTCTTATCTACATAATTGGGCCAAAGGTGTCTAACTCACCTCGTAATTATGGATTTCAGTGAAGCAGTCTGTATAACGCTTCCTTAGCTTAGACCCTGGTGGGCAGCATTGGCTCAATATATTAGGCCATAAAAATACTAAACAGGTGGCTATGGTCTAGACAAAAGATAGTGCTAAGCAAGCACTTTGTTTAGATGTCTCAGGGACATGCAGGATGGATCCATGGCCTTGTATTGATATATGCTTGATCATCCTCACATCCCTCTATATACTCTTCTTGTATGCAGGCTGTAGACACTGATTTGTGTCTGGTTCAATTCTGAATCGTCTAGAGTCAGGAGGATTTTCTAGAAAATAAGGTAAGCTTTATAGAAAATCCTGAAGCTTGGATGAAAGGTAAAAGGTGTGGTTTCAGCTCAGAAACACCCAAATGCTCACTCTTCTGAGCTGTCTCTGCCGCTTTGGCCTGCATATTCTGTGCTCACACAAAGCTTGCCCTATTCACTGTGGCTTTCTTGGGCCTAAAACAGAACCTAGTTTCTGATAAATTGGATTAATTTTCTTTAAAAAAGTCTAAAACTCTCTTAGTCTCCATGATTAATGGGGAGCCCTCTAGTCTGGGGTTAATATATCCCAAACTCCCCTGGAATGAATCAGACCCAACAGCTAGGGAACAAAGGGTGCAGGTGGTGTGTGTGGAACTCCGTACACATTTATCTGAAGATTATAGCTGAATAACACTTCTTTGCCCAGGATATATGACTAAAGAAGGCTCATATTTTAAATTAACTAAAATTGAGGTCATTTAAAAAGTGAATGTTAGAGAAAATGTTCATTTCCAAATTTTCCTTCTATTGGTCTTCAAGCCTGACCTGAAAAAAAGATGATTATCAATTCCAAAGGATGATTATCCCAACCTTAACTTAGTAATTGAATATACTTAAGCTTCACGTTTCACAAAAAGATCTTTTTGAGGCAATTCCTGCCTGGTTTTCCTAGGAGAAATATGTAGCACTCTAAACTTGGAATTTGGAAGAGAAATGGTTTTATCTACCTAATAAGTATTATTCAAGCTTATAGAAATATTTCAATGGATTAACGAGCTTAAAAAGCACAGTAAATTCTTCAGATCCAAACTGGCAATCTAAAATTAATAATAAGGACAAAAGATCTTTGTAGAAAAATAATACCATAGTCACAAATAGTATGTCAGTCACTGTAAAGGGGCTGAGATTTCACCCCAATTACGAGTAGACAAGTTAGCTTGTTGCTGTTTCATGGATGTTTAATACAAGACACCAGATTTCTTGGCCGGAGACAAAATGTAAGTTTATTATTCACAGTCACAGCAAGGGCCAGAACATCAGTGTTTGTGCAAGATCCCCAAGTCTCAACACCCTCATGTCTGCAAGAAGAGATTACATAACTCTGTACCCGGGTTTTACGTAGGAAGGAAACCCAAACACAGAAAACCCATGTTTTACAGTGGACAATAAACCAGCCTGATTTCTTCCCTGGAAGTAGACATTGTCTTTGCTTTACTGGGCAGTAAACAAGGCTGTCTTTTTTCAGCAGGGGTACACCGTCTTTATCTTGTACGACAGCGTAAGAAAGACAGGAGCAAAAACAATCAGTGCTATTGCACACAAGACAAGCAGAAATGCCAGAGGCTGCTAAGGATGGTAATGTGTGCCTGTAATCCTGTGCTGAGAGACAGAGGCAGAAGGTTTGCAAGCTTGAGCCCAGCCCAAGCAATTCAGTGAGGCCCTGTCTCAAAGAAAAAGGTCCCAGGGAGGTAGCCGAGTATAAACCCTGGGTTCAATCCCTAGTACCTCTCAATGAATGAATGAATGAATGAATGAATGAATGAATTAGAAGAAATAACTGGCAAAGACTAATAGAGAACTGTCTCCCAACCCAAGTATCCTAAAATTCAGTCATTCTCTTTTCAGTCTTAAATGAGATTAGAATTTTTACAAGCTCAACAACTGGAGAGCCTACTTTTCTGATTTGTTTTGTGTATCAGCAGGAAGCATAAAAATCATCTGCCGTAACATTTAAATGCAGATTTCATATCCGAACATCTCTGAGTCTTCCAAAAAATTTGTCCGGGTGATATTCGTCCAGCTAAAAAATATGAGAATTCTAGAGAGGGGGAATAGCAGGTTTTAATTTGGAAATTGAGTGGCTGATTCACACCAAAAAATACTGGGTTTCAGACAAAGACACTCACCTTCCAGAGCTGCATCAGGTGTTTCCCAAGAAACTTTTCTATGCCTTGCATTTCCTCCTACGTTCTAGGCCTCTAACAATCAGCTATAATAGTCAGAGGCTTGTTAAGTGCTTATTTTCATTTTCCACCATTCTTATAGCTTAATTGTATACCTCTAGAGAAAAGACACATTGCATAAATCATTTTCAAACAGTAGAATAGCAAATGTGGCCATTATACAATAGTATTCACAGAGTGGGTTTGTCCTAGGGTTCTCACTTTTAAGATCTTCATAAGCACATTATTTTCTTTGAAATTGTAAGTTTCATTTATCACCTGTGTTCCTATAGTCACTACTGCTTTTCCCAATGAATTATATTAAATGTCATTATGACTGACTAAAGTGGACAATTACTTGGCCCTTTGATGTTAGTCATTAATTCTTACAAAATATAAAAATATAGTATCCTCATAGTTCTACCCTAACTTTGCATCTAAATAACAGAGGAAATACTTCAAGAAATATGTGCATGAAACTAATGGAATCTGTTTTTCCCCCTCTGGAGTTAGAGAGGCAGAAACAGTATCTGACAGAACCAAAGATTTCAACACTGCTTTTTAGCAGCATGAGCAGAGTGGGGCCGACAGAGGAGAAGCTCCATGGATTCCATCATCATCAGTAACTGATCACGGAAGACTTCGGGGTTCTGCCTTCCTCTCCATCTATATGCCTATCATATCTTCTGACTTCAAAAATTATAAACATTCTGAAAGTTAAACATCATACTGTTTCTCTTATATGAGAAACCCAAGATACAAATTAATCAAAGAATAGAGGAGGAGAGGTGGCAGGAAATAGAGAAGTCGACTCTTTGGAAAAGAGAAAGGAGAGGGGAGAAGGAGGAGAAAGTAGGGATAACAGAACTGAAAATGATCCAAAATGATATGCACATACCAATCCACCAAAGTGAATGCAGCTATTATATATCAAATCATACACTAATAAAAAAATATAAATACTGGGTGCTGCAGACATGAAAGCAGCAAACTAAGGTTTTAACACTGTATTAATAAGTACAAGGAGTTATTTATTACTTGTTTTCCAAAACACATTAAGAATTATTCCAAAGAACATTCGCATCATTGAAAGCATAATACTTTCCCAATGGAAGCTTTAGTAACGAAAAAAATACAAGATGAGGCCAGGAATGTAGCTCAGTGTTGTCGTGCCTGCCTTGCAAGCACAAAGTCCCAACTTCAGTCCCTGGTACTGAAAAGAAAAGCACAGTGTTACAGTATTATGTCTAAAGCCGTCTTGTGCAAGACATAGTTCAAAGTAGAAAAGGTCAGTTTTTGGTCTCTTGCCCTTCTTTTTTTGTTTTCCATTTTACATTTCACCCCAATGTTTTGCAAACTGGGGTACGCATGCTTCAAGAGGTTCACTTTCCGAAAGGTATTGCTTTGATGATTCCTCAAATAAGTCAATTTCCAGAGCTGCAACTTAAAAAAAAAAAATTCTTAGAATTTCTCCTTCCTCAACTCCCCATTTCCAAGAAAGCTCATATGTTACTCATCATAAATCCTATCATGATAAATATTACAGGCATAAAAACTTGAGAACACTAACAAAAAGACAACTGGACATAGTGTTTTAGGAGATAGGAAATGACTCAAATGACAATATAATAGTGTTTTCATAAGCAAGGTATTTCCACTGATTGGCTTTCAAACAAAAAATAAGGGGCGACTTAAATCAACTGTCAGCTGAGAAATCATCTCAAACAACTCTTGTTGTCAGTCCCAAAAGCTGAGTTATTATTATAAAATTTCATTAGCTTCCTGTTTGTTTTACTATTTTATTTGTGAGAACAATAAATTTCATTTAAAAAGTAAAAATGCATCATGTTACTGTAGAAAAAAGTGACATTCACTCAGACACATAATAAAGAAGCTCCTCACCTACCGTTAAATAATGAAATTTCAGTTCTCCTATTTAATATGTGTGTTGAAAATATTTTAGATATTTCTACAATTTTGATTCATTTTTTATTCATTACTTAATTTAGAAAATATACTTGAAACTCTTAAGAGTACATAAAACTAACTCTAAAATTTTCATTAAAAGTTGTATTATTTTATTTATTCATTTTTAGTTTTTTAAAACCTGGGCTTGTTTTGTAGTTCAGGATAGCTCTGAACTCAGCCTTGAACTCAGCAGTTCTCCTGCTTCTGCCTCCCAGGTGCTGAGGTTATAGGCAAGATCCACCACACCAGGCACTGTGGTATGTGGTACTGATCACTGGTGGGCGTGAGTCACCACACCAGCATTGTTGTATGTGGTTACCAGGAATCAAACCTGGGACCTTGTGCTCACAAGACAGATGCCAAAACTACCGAGGTAAATCCCTAAACTTAACCTAACCTAAATCCCTAAACTTATATTATTTTAAAAGAAGTATGATAAGTTGATCTGAAAGACTTGTGCTTAACAATGCATTACAAAAGAATAAAATGTGAAGTGCAAAAGAAAAAGAATAAAGTTTACACTGAATACTTTGTTCTTTTTCTTTTCTTTTTTTGAGACAGGATCATGCTTGGTAGTTCAAGCTGGCCCTGCACTCACTATGTAGCCCAGGCTAGTCTCGAACTCACAGCAACTCCTGCCTCTGCCTCCCGAGTGCTGGGATTACAGGTGTGAGCCATCACCTCTGGCATGGTGTTGTGTGGTATGTGGTCCTAGGGGTGAAACTCAGGACCTTGCACATGCCAGGCAGATGCTGAAATCACTCAGCTAAATCCCCAGCACCAATTTGTTCTTATTGTTTACATGAATGACAAGTGATGCTGATAAAAAGATAGATATGTATTTAAATTCACTGGGAAGTTTGGATCATAAAAAGTTTCTTTTTAAAAAATAAGTTGAGTTTATTGGTACGTTTGAGGAATATATTATGATCACATTCATCATTGAGAATATATACCTGTACATGATATATCTTGATTCTTATTTTTTTCCCATTGCCCTGCCCTCCCTTTACTATCTCATCCCCTATATACCTAAGCAGTGTTTCTGTTTTTCTTTCTTGCCATCAAATGTTTTCTTTCCCTCTTTGCTTATAAAGAATGATGAACTGGAGAAATTTATAGCTAAATAGATGCACCTTGAGGCCATACTCATAAGTGAAATAAATAGGACACAGATGTGTAAATACTATATCCTTTGTCTAGTGTGAGGTCCAGAATGTACGATAGGTGCTGTGAAATCGGACGCAGATGTTTAAGGGAAAGGGGAAGAGGGCAGCAGGGAAAAGTGGAACAGATTCCATTTTTATCATTGGCATATTATTATCTTTGATTTGTAACAGTATTTCCACTTAGTCTAGTTTTCCCTAAAACACTTTTATGTAAGTTATTTTGGTTGATTTTAATTAGAAATCATTAGAGCAGAAAGACTGGGATATGTTAACACTTTATTTCATTACCTGTCTTAGTTCCCAGTTTAAGGAATCTGAGATAGCATTCTGGAATAAAATGTTTCTTTTACAAAAGACTGTGAGTGGTACAACTCCAGAGAGAGTGGGCCAAATAAGAATATAGAGAAGGAAAAAACCAAAATCAGTCATATCATTAGTGGCCGTATATCGTGGAGTTTGTTTTTGTTTTTTAAGAACATCATTGTTCCGTTTAGGGAATTAACGAGGTTGGAGTGAAGACATCTGCTCGGATGGGACGGGCATGTTCCTGCTTAGATCCGTGTTCTGATGGCCTCCTTTCTGGAAGAGAGGAAAGTCTGCTTGCCACGGCGAGGAGAACCGTAGGATTTGGCTTTGTGCCCACAGAATATAGGACATGGTTTCCTTGGCAAATCAGATTGTTGAAAACTGTGGAGCCCGAGTGCAGGACTCCCTCCAAAGTTCCTGGCCGTTCTCTGGCCGGAGGTTCAACACCTCGATGTGTGATTCAGACTCAGGGCTGGCGTGCCGGGCGGTTCAGGAAGAATTCAAGCCAAATGGAGAATGTGCCAGGAGAGCTACAGGATTGAAATCTGAAAGTGTACAGTGTTCAGTGGCAGTTTCTGTAGGAAAAACTGGGGGAATAGCCAGAAGTAATGAGGAGAAAGGAATTATACCGGACAACTTACATATAGTAGGATTATTATTTCTCTTTCATTCCCCAAATAATCCAAGTCCATGTGCTCAATTAAACACAAAAAAAACTTTGATCATTTGTCATTCATAGTCCTCTCAGGGTACACCGTGAAACCATAAACACTAGATTTCATCTGGATCGCACAAGTTCCCTGACGATTTAGTACCATGTGAAATATGTGTGAACAATTATCAGGGTCTGTGAGCAATTACCACTCCCTCGCCCTCCCACGGAGTCCAGGTTATTGCAGCAGAGGACAAACCTCGAGGAGGTGTACTCTCGGGCACTCGTGAGGGTGCAAATTGCTGAGGTGGCTCCGGAATGAGGAGGCTGAGAGTGGAAAACGGAGTGAGGAAAATTGTTTTGTGGCTGCACTAACCGCAGTGGCTGCGCACACTGTGCGCGTCTTGAGTACTGTAGGTATCTCCCAAGCAGACAAGACAAGGTGGCTCTTTGGGTTGTCATCGTTGTGAGCGTGGGGCACCTTACTGCAGTGAACAGGGGCCTCCCCTGGAGCAGCAGCTTGGAGAGAAAGTGGATCATCTCACTGGGGAAAAAAAAAATCAGTGATTTTATGAAGACGTCCACTTGTTATTACAAACATTGCTATATTAAATTCCCAAGTGGTAGCGTGTACCTCTATGCTCTTTACTTATGAATGGAAATGAGTGTGATTTTAATGTGGATCATCAATTTTAGTGAGTTCAGAAATGTCTAGGGAATAGGAAAGCACATAGCTGGTGTGTCTGTGGATCTTCCCAGAGACGAATGCATCACAAGGATTCTAACTTAATCATGGGATCAATACATCGATGAGATCATATTTTTTTTTTTTTTTTTAGGTTTTTTGAGACAGGGTCTCACCTTTTTGTAGTTCAGGCTGGCCCTGAGCTCAGCCTCAAACTCACATCACAGCAATCCTCCTGCCTCTGCCTCCCAAGTGCTGGGATTACAGGCGTGAGCCACCACGCTCGGCACTGTGGTATGCGGTACTGGTTGCTGCTGGGCGTGAGTCTCCATGTGCAGTATTGTTATATGGTTACCAGGGATTGAACCCGGGCCCTTGAGCTTGCACGACAGGTGCCGGAACCACTGAGTTATATCCCCGGTCCCAGATGAGATCATAATTTGATGGCAGTATTATAGGTGATGGAAATGTCATAAGCAGGACTCTATATATCATGGGGAAAAGATGTTAAGAACTATATCTAATTCTTGGTCCCTCTCTCAAGTGACCTCCTTTACTCTGCTTTCTGGCTGCTCTAAGGTGAGCAGCTTTTCTCCACCATTCCCTTATGCTATGAAGATCCTGCCTTGGCCTTGGCCAACCATGTACTGAAACCTCCACAGCCTTCAGCCAAAATCAATCTTTTCTCTTTTAAATTGTATATGTCAGGTACTTTCTTCCTACCAACAGAAAGCTAATGCACTGAGGTTCTCCATTCCTTCTGCTTTGATCATTCCCACTGTCTTTCTGAAGGACACCGGGCCTATAAGGTTCTTGCACTAACATCTGCCATGGAAAGACTTGTTTACTGCCAATGCCATTTAAACATTTTTATTTCAGACTCCCTGGATATGAAAACTTGCAATTTTAGTTTCACTGGTTAGAATAATCTTCCATGACTTCACATTGTATAGGTTTATTTGGAAAAGAAAATCAAGGAAAAGTTTTTTCAGTCTTCACCTACAATGTGATTTGTTTTTCTTACTTTAAACCAGCACATGTAGTACAAGCAGATGTTTCCTATGCAGAGCGTGATCTTAACATGAGAGGCGAACTGTTCAGTTGCGCACATAGCTGGCTGCTCCACTCTGGCATAGGCAGCCAAGAGGCAGCTGGCCAGGGTCCCCCCCCTTGCCCCCAACACCTGGCTGCTTCTTCCGGGCTAAGACTGTGGTTGGTCACTATATAGACCCTCCACTTTCCAACATCTGGTATACTGGACAGCAGGGAGCTGGGGTGAGGGCAACACAAGTCCTTTCACAAGATCAGATGTGCTTACACATGCATTCATTTATCAATATTTATGGAGCCACTACTAAGAAAGCACAGTAATTAAAATGCACGGATTCCATAGTCTAGCTGCCAGGGCTTTACTGCCACCTCTGTCGTAGAGAAGGAGCTCTATTAGTTGGGCAAGTTTTTAACTCCTTCAAGTCTCAATTTATTCTTGTAAAAGAGAAACAGTGAAAGTGCCTACTTTATAGGAGTTCATGAGGATCAAATAAGATAATGTTGTAGAAATGTTTATAAAATCAGCCCACAGTAAGAACTTCCACTATTTTACTGGGCAAGCGGGGTTTGCTAGGCTGTGATTGGAAGACTAGTTAGTTTGCTTTCTTCTGCCCTTTCTAATCCCACCAGGCAAAGTCTGTAATGTTCCCTGTCATTCTGATAATAAGAAGTCTTCAGACTGATTTTGGTGTCAAGAAGAGTCTCCCTCCAGCAATTCAAACATCTATTCTAGTGTAATCATCAAATCTGGGGCTCTATTTGATTTAGGGTTTCTCCCCATCCAGCTTGTCTCTGGCCAGGAGGTCCAAGTAGGAAAAAGGAAGGCAGGTGTCCTCTCACCTATCAAGCTGTTTCCTGTTCACTCTTTAGCTCTGACTGCAGACTTGTCCAAGGTCAAGAGGAAAGGAGCCCGCAGGAAAGGGTATCGTCGTACTGTAGGAATAACCAGAGTTGACTCTAAGGCTCCTGTGCTAGGCAGATGTTCAAAACCAGTACTCGACTGTCACAGGCACTGTCCTTTTTAAGTCTGGTGGCCTGTGTCAGATGCCGACATTTCCTATCCTCCTCAGTCATGAAGGCCACTGTCCAGCTCTTCCAGTGCTTCTCCTGTAACCTTTCTCCCTTGTTTGGAGATGAACAGAAAGCAAGTTCCTTTTCCACATTGTCCTGGAAGGTAGGAAGTGGCCCTGGTCTCAGTACAGCCACATCAGTGAACTGGCTCCCACTCTCAATGGTTTGTGCTAACTTTGCTGTCCACCATTTCTCTCCCCTTTCTTCTAGTGCCCTGGTTGGTGCTCAGCGAGATCTTTCCAGGTGGGATCAGAGGACGAGCCATGGCTCTAACCTCTAGCATGAACTGGGGCATCAATCTCCTCATCTCTCTCACATTTTTGACAGTAACAGGTAAGAGCTGTTTGTTTTCTTCTCAGTCTTTTGTCCTCTTAGGGCAAGTGTTTGAGAACGATATTCTTGTAAAGAACATTTTATTGTGAAAATTTTCAAGCACACACTGAAGTACAGAGAGTGGCAAGGAACCTGTAACCCAAATTTATCAATGCTCAATCATTTTGAGTTATGTACCCTGCATATTGTCACGTGTCTAAAATTTCACCATAGACCTTTGACAAGATACAACATTTTAAACAATAAAATCACTATATAATTATACCTATTAATTATCCCTTAATATGTAAAATGTTTATGTTCACATTTTACTGATTATCTAATTACTTTTTTAAAACTTTGAACCATGATCGGTATATATAATTTATAAATAATTGACAGTTCTTACTATTTATAGATTTTACCCATTCTTCCTATACATTTGATTAAAAAAAAAAAAACCCCAGGTCATTTGTTTCATAGAATTTTGTACAGTCTGAATTTTTTTCAGTCTGAATTATGTTGATTATACTCCTGTCGGATGTCTGCCCTTTGTGTTCCCTGTAAGTTTCTGTTCATATCTAGACCGGCTTAAGGAAGCTCAGATTTTTCTGATCTCTTTGCCAACTCCCTGGTGAGTGACATTAGTGTATTTGGCTACCAAGAAGGACATCCAGTCTGGTTGCCTCCAACTTTTCCCTATTGGGCTCTTTCAATGATCCAGATGCAGACCCACTGTGTCCATTCTATCACTCCTTCCAATTTTTATCCAGAGTACTTCTCTGAACTTGACTGCTTTGAAGTATGGTTCATACAAGAAGGACAGGATAATTGCTTGTAACTTTATTTTCTTTTGGTTCTCTAGCATCTTCCAAAACTGACCAATGAGTTGGGTTATCTTTAATTCATTCAATGATATTGTTATTGAAAGGCCATATAATATAAGTATAATAGAAAGATCCAGACTGGAAAATTTTATGAAACAAATGGCCCAGTTCCATTTTGGGTATATTTTTCCTCATTTGTACACATATATGTGTGTATGATTTTTCAAAAGTGAATGACTATTCACTATATAAGTATATACATAAATCTATGTGCATATATATTTAGTATATCACTTTTGGAAATAACTTCTGGAGTTTCTTAGTAAGTGTAGTTTGAGTTTTTATATAAAATTTCAAATACTACAGTTTTAGAAATAACCCAAGACTGAAGGAAATACCCAACTTGGTTATTAGCATTGATTGTCTTTCTCTTACTTAGATCACACACATAAACATGTGCCTTTCACATTTATGTGCACACACACACACACACACACACACACAAAACCTTCTTCTGCTGTGTGATGTGGAGAAAGCAAAACACAAAAGAATGAAATGAGGAATGAAAAAAGATGACACAATTGTTTGGGAAACCTCGCTAACAAACTAGACGAGCTGATGGAGAGTCAGACGTTCTCCTGCACGGGCTTTTGGAACAACGGTTAGGAGAATAGATCCAATTTGAAAAACTGCCTGGAATGGTCTAAAACCTTTAGATGACATTTAACTAGGATGTTTAAATATCTCTACTTATTTTCAAAACTCAATTTTCTAAATACAAGTTAGAGAGATCTAAACCATGTGAGATTCTATTTGGCGACAAGCCCTTGGATATCAACATTTTAATGAAATCTCATCTGAAACAATAAAAGCAGACTGTTCCAGACAGACAAGCATATGCTGCAGTGGGTGGCCATGGCGCAGCTGCAGCACTGTGTCCTGCTCTGGAAGGATATTTTTAGAGGGCTGTTTAAAACTTGCCCTGTGTCTTCCGAGAGAAGGTGACCTGGATAAGGAGCGCATGCCATCTCAGCTCCATAAGGAATGGTTGAGGGAGTTCTGGGGCTTTGACTTGCCCAGAGAACTATCTAGAAAAGGAATGAAATGCATTCAAATATTAGAGAGACTGTCACCAAGGAGGGGTGGGGAAGAGACGATGACACAGCATGCTTTGTTCTGAGGACAGAACCCAGTGTCTGACAGGCTGGTTTGGGTTCATGGTACTGGGCTGAGAAGAGTTTTGTGAAGTTGTGAATTTCTTGCCACTAAAAGTGCTCAAACCAAACCGTGGACAGTTGATGAGAAAACGTTTTGAATGTTTTTCAATGCCTATTTTCATGTCTTACACTCCAGAGAAGGAAGAAGGAACAATTCTACAAGCACTTAATGTAGCGATCATTCAGATAGAACCTTGTACCAGCCCAAGAACGGCACAGAGAGTGGAGTTTAATTAGAACTGAGCAGTAATATGCTTCCTCCTTCCTGCTCCTCCTGCCCAGGACAACTCCTGACACGTGGTCACTGCGCTTAGATTCGTGGACACCACCGTTGTATATAGCTCAGGCAGCTTCCTTGCTTGAATGACTGTGATGTGTGGGCACAGCTGATAAGGGCCGTTAGCAGATCTTGTGCACATTTGGTTTGAGTTTGTGTGTGAAAAGAGCCAGCTATGTTCCCTCTGCTCCCTGTCACTCTAGTCTCTGCTGTTGAGCCCGGACCCACACAATGCAAATGGCAGACCTAAGTGATTTGGGGCACATCTCATCAGCTAATTAATGTACCTTGATTATGGCCAATGTCTACAAAGTGACTGTGCCTTTGGCTAGAAATATGGTCAAGTGAAAAACTAGGCTGGCAAGTGAAACCCCCTGCAGTCTTGAGGCTGTTGCTCTCTGCTGATGCGTCTCACTGGACCCATTATCACTTTTTTCTCTGGAGCCAGAAAGAATTAAAATGCCTTATTAGGCTATTAAAAATGAGGGGATATTGCCGTCATGAGTTGTTTTACTCAAATCAGAGCAAGAAGGATGAGGTCAGTCCAAGAGAAGTCCATCTATACAAAATGTCCATAAAAACACTCGCCAAATAGAAATCAAACTGCTCTGGGAACAATTTCCCAAATGGGAACTGTGGAGGGTGAGATATATTACCCTCTGAAGTATTATCTATTTCTGTTATTTAAAGTTCTGTTTTTGCAGTGAGCATGTGCTTTTTCACATTACTGAAGATACATTACCATTCTTGTAAAAAAAAGACATGCGTGCCCAGCAAGACAGTGGCACTGGATTTCAATTGTGATAGTTATAAGACTGATATTTATTTTATCTGAGATAGTTGAAGCAGTACAACAAAAGTGCCAGGGCTGGCTACACTTTTAACATGTGAATCTTCTTTTCCTAGATACTACTGGCATGTGTGAATAGGTACAGCTTTCTACCTGCTCTAAGAAGCACTCTTCACAAAAGAGATCAAGGCAACCCACAGTCTGTCTCTAATCATTTTCTTTCGTCTCTTCTAGATCTTATTGGCCTGCCATGGGTATGCTTTATGTATGCATTCATGAGTCTAGCTTCTCTGGGTTTTGTTATTGTGTTTATACCTGAGACAAAAGGATGCTCTTTGGAACAAATATCAATGGAGCTGGCCAAAGCGTAAGTATTTATATTCACTGGTTCTGAACAACAGTTGTTTGTCCAAAAGCCAACATTTATATACCGGTAAATAATGTCTGAAATTATTTTAGGATATTCTCTTTGGGATAAGTATGTCTCAGTGCACAATTTTGGCCTCTCTCCCTGGCATTTGTGAAGTTTATTTAGCAGAGGAGTGAAGAGATTGTTACTTTACAAACAGGCCTTTTCAAGTCTTGCTCAGTTATGGTCTCAGAATCTCTCTTCCATTTTTCTAGCTCCCCCAAAAGGAGAGTTTCTTTATTTGAATTTGAAGTTTTGAATATTGTGTTGCCCCTGAGGTAGGAGCTGGCTTCAGTCTTCCAGGTTTATAGGTCTTTGAGTCCTAATTAAAGCTACAATTAGCAGATAAACCCTACGATCCACATACCTACCACTACGTTAAATATGGCATATTCAGGATAGTGTTAAGAAAGACAAAAAAAATCTTACATGAATAAGTATTCAGAACACTAAGCAAATACATTTTACCTGGAGAGATTTTAAAAAGAAAAAAAAAAAAAAAACAATTTAACTTAAAAGTTGGCCATAGAGCTCATAGCTCCAACTGCCAAGACGGGTGTCCCGGAGGGAGAGGTGACAGGAATGAAGAGGAACTTGTTTTTCTTCTTGGGATTAAATTATGACACTTGGGAACATAAGGACACTTATTCTTGAGTTTTAATATAATAGGAAGGGACAGGTTTTTTACAGGTTATGGTTTTTAAAAGTACTTTCAAACCACTAGAAAAAAAGGAATAATTATAGAATTTGTGGGCATAGTGCTACTGAACTTTTATCTGAAGGAAAGATAGACTTGCCAGGTGAACCAATGTGGGTATATGTCCATATATATAGATTTATGTAAACCAGGCAGTTCCAGCCTATTAGGGGTTGTAGTTAGTAGAATCCTGGGAAATGTTCACCTTGTGTTTTATACACTTTTAAATGGTTGAAATTTTAAAAATATTTTATATTTTACTAGGCAGAAAAACTTCAGTTCAAACTGTAAGATAAATATCAAATTGTACAACTAAATGTTGATACAGATGAGGCCCTGTTTTTTAAAAATATAAAATGAAAACAGTTTATTTATAATGAGAATTACAGTTGTCAAGAATTCTCCATATACATTTGGCCTGATCGGCACCTTGCCTGGCTTTCTTCAAGTTTCTAAGTGATTACATTATTTTGCAACCAGAGACTGTAAACAAGATTATCAATTACACATATATAATTCAAATCATTCATGACCTCAGATCTCAGTAACTAGATGCATCCAGTGGGCAGTGGGAAACACAGCTGCCAAGTTTGTGCCTTTCCCAGAAATGAGGGATCAGGACACCGGTGACTTCCAAATCTACTGGTCTCTTTTCATTTCTCACTTTTTCCTCTTCCGGTTTCACATGACTTCCCTTTGCTAATAACAACCCATCACATATAGAGGGCTTCAAACAGCAGTTAACTATCATTTGAATGGCTCTGTCATTGGCTGAGTGGTGCTACGCTTTTTTCACCTTGATTCATTCATGAGTGACACAGGTAGGATGGTCTGTTGAACCAGAAGGCCCAGGATCACCTACATCATGTAGGTGGCAGCAGGTGCCGGTTGTCGGTGAAGAGCTGCAGTTCTTCTTCACATGGCTTCTTATCCTTCTCCTGGAGTTCAAAGTGACTTCCTCGTACACAGTGTTCTGGGGCAGCGAAGGCCAAAGCTACTCTGAAATTCACTCATCATTTGTGCTTTCTACTGTCAAGAGAAGGCCCTAAGCCCGGCCTGGACTGAAGGGGTGTACAGATAAACTTGACCTCTTGATGGTCTGAAAGGCAAAGAATTTTTAATCACATCTAACCTACATGCCCCATTTTTGTTAAAAGTCTTTTTAGCTCTCACGAAGTATTCTTCTTCCTTGGATCCCGTTCTCTGTCTCTTACTCTTACCTCAAGTTCTCCCTCTGTGTGCTAGTACTGTCTTCAAAGATTTAGCCTTATAACCTTATCCATTAAGAGGCAACTCAACTCTTCAGCAAAGAGCTGAGAATTTAGCTCAGTGGAACAGCACCTGCCTCACAAGTGCAAGGTCCTGAATTTGATTCCCAGTACTGGAAAAGAAAGAATCCTCAGCATTAAAGCCTGAGGAACTCCAGGTCTAAAAAACATTCCTTTCCCTCAGATTTTCAAACCACTAGAAAAAAAGGAATAATTATAGAATTTGTGGGCATAGTGCTACTGAACTTTTATTTAATATTAACTTTTATTTAATATTTCCTAGGCCTATTTTCTTCTGTACTTTATTAGATAGGCTCTATGGTTAAACCCCCTTAGGTGATACAGTTCTAATTTTCAGTAATGTTCTTTGCTTATTATCTTTCTTAGGTAATCCTTTCAAAGTCTATCTTCATATTGATTCCTAGAAGATGTTTGAAAAGTATATACTATTTGATATAAAAACTTATAGACAAAATCGTGCTAAATTTACCATATGTGGGGATTGGATATGAATATGAAAATCCAATATCCCACATGGTGGACAATAAAAACCAGGCAGGTTTTGGTATATAGGTCACAGGGTGTGATTCACTTTATGCAGTGAGAGAAGGAAAAGGTGTGGGTTAAGATAAATAAGGCATTGTGGCTATACGATATTACTCCATTGCCCACTACTTCAGTTGTTTATTTAGTTCTTTTTTGACCATTTCTATGCACAAGGTATTGGATTAAGAAAGAATTAAAAATACAAAAGATAAACGATCTAAACTTGTAGCTTCCTTACTTTAGGAGGCAAACAATAAATCAGATCATTGCAAATGCTGTGTTAGCACAGATATGTCATATATGTGTATTTATACATATTTATTCTTATATATTATATATGTATATACATAATGTATTCTGATATATATTCTCTGCATATATACTATGTATGATATTTTTATTGTAAAGGCTTCTTGAAAGATAAAATACCAGGACTGAATCTTGGAAAAAGTTATCTTTGTAAAGAAAGTATACATGAGCAGTCAGAGCAGGGTGGTGGTCACATTCAAAGCCTACTGGATTTAATGGTGTATTATTAAAATGAACAGATTTCTATCTGAGAATTGAGAAGTGAGCCAAGAGTAAAGGGCAGTCAATAAAGATCTTGTCTGTCTTGGTAAGAAATTTGGATTTTGGGGGCTGGGGATTTAGCTCAGTGGTTCCGGTGCCTGTCTTGCAAGTGCAAGGATCCAGGTTCGATCCCTGGTTAACCACATACTATACTGGGCATGGAGACTCATGCCCAGCAACAACCAGTACCATATACCACAGAGCCAGGTGTGGTGGCTCACACCTGTTATCCCAGCACTCAGGAGGCAAAGGCAGGAGGATTGCTGTGAAGTGAGTTTGAGGCTGAATTCGTGGCCAGCCTGAACTACAAAGCGAGACCTTGCCTCAAAAAAAAAAAAAAATTTGGATTTTATCCTGACATAACTGGAATTTGAAATAATAGAGCAGTAGAATTAAATGACCAGCGTTTCACAGGAATGTTCTAGAAAAATATGGAGAATAGAAAGGGGGGCATGGACTAGAGACCTACAGAGATGCATTTGGAGTAAGCACATAGGAAACTATAAGGCTGGATGTGGTACAGTAGTAGTACAGTCCTTGGAGCCAGAGTGGGAAGACAGTTGAAGGAAAGGAGGGAATTAGGTTGTCTCTGAAGGTTCAGAAACTGACCCAGTACACAATAGTGACATTCACTGAAACAAGACATGCAGAAGGAGCAGGTTGGGAATGGAATCAGATGAGGTCTAGAGATGGGGATGAGAGTTCAGTTTGTAAAGATCACCCACCTGTCAGGTGCCCATGAGACACGCAGACAGTGTGGAAAGAATCCTAGCATGTAAAGATTTTTTAAAAAATTGCAAACAATACTTTATTAGTCATTTTTCTGTGACTGATTTACCTTGGTTCATGGTTTCAGAGGTTTCGGTCCATGGTCAGGTGACTCGAATGCAGAAATATTTTAGAGGAAGGAGCTGGAGGTGGAAAGTCGCTCAATTCATGACACCTGGGAAGTAGAAAGTTAGACGTCAAGGAAAGAGAAGAGAGCTGGGAACAAAAGCCTGCTTCTCCGGGTCACACCTCCAGGGACTCACCTTCAACCACATCCTAGCAGTGTGTTCACCTGTGAGTCCATCACTGGATTAATTCTCTGAAGAGTTTAATTAATGCCTAATGATCCAGTCCCCACTCATGAGACTTTTAGGTGATACCTAAATCATACCAAAAATTAACAAAATTGAAGCAAGGAAAAAGAAATAATAAATTACCTGACTGGATCATGACTTTCCTTCAGTGAACGAAACAAAAATGAATTACCTATTAACTATTATTCTCTACTCTCTCCTTTCTAACTTGAAAGCAGAGTGGTCTGCATGATTTAAGATTAAGAAACTTTCAGATCTATTTTTCATATAGAATTTTCAAAATACATCAGATTGAAAACTCTTCAATTAAAAATGGAAGAGAAAAATTTTAAACATCCACTTTTTCCATTTTACAAACCTTAAGAAAAAGGTATTTTAAGAACATATAATCTGGGTTTCTAAAACTCAGCACAACTAATTAATTCAGAATTTGGAGTGGGAAAAGACTCCAACTCAAGAAATATCTTGCATATAAAATGTTTTTGAAAGAATCATGTTTGTGCTGCTGTCAGGTAATTATTCAGATATAAGTTGAGGCACTCTCCAGGAAAATTATGAAATGCAAATTAAAAGACTGAGGCCAAAGGTATTTTTGACCACTAAACAGATCTTTGAGGTTTGTGTCAAAGAACAAAAATATATCAGGACACTGGTGAAGAGAAATATAAAAGATAAGATAGCAAATCAATTCCGGGTTTTAAACTCATGAGAGCCAGTAGCAGGACCTCATGGGTGTGTGGTGTTACAGAGAAGCTTGGTACCTTGGGCTGGAAGGAAATGTGTGCTGTCAGAATCCGGACTAACTCTTATTTATACAATAGTAGAGAGCAGAGCACTTCTCCTTGGGGCTATGTGCTGGTGAAAGCTTTTAGAATAAAAATATAAGCAGACCAACTTATGTAAACTGACTGAAGGATGTGTGAAACAATTGTTAAATAAGGGTTCTTGGAAAGAAATATCAAAGACAGAAAAAAACCCAAATAATGGTACTGATAGGTTACCAAATTAGCTAAGAAAACGTGAGCGGGGAAACCCGTGGAACTTGCTAGGACAAAGACACTGAAGTGAACTTGAAAACTGCTGAGCTAAGGGAGTCTTGAGGAATTTAGAAGTTAATAAAACAGTGAATCAACTTTTGTCGCTAGGGAAACCAGACCTAGTGGTAAAGTCCCAATGAGTTTTTCTAAGGGATAAGAAAGGAAACTATTTATAATATCAAATTACCTTTGAATCTGATACTACACATTGCATAACATTGTCCTCCCTCACATTTGGAGTTGGGTTCTTCTACCCCCATGGCTGCAAAGCTGAAAAAACACATCTTCTAAGGATGTTAAGTTCCTTATAAAACAAACAGTGACTCAGCTGAGAGGTCAGGAGAAAGATTCCTGCAGTAATTTAATTTGATAGGATTTTACTTTGAACTTCTGCTCTGCCAGCTATGAACTCAGAGTGGGAGGTTGGCTGGTTTTGCTTTTTCAGTTGTGATTTTATTTATCCTTTTCCCTAAAACAAAGCAGAAAAAAATGCGAATATTCTATAAATCTTTGAGTTCTGAGGTTTAGGTTATTTTTCACATTTAGCAGTTAACTGATGTGGTCATTTCTTCCTGCTAATTCATTTATTCTAAATATCACTGAGCATTGGTACTAGTCAGTTAGGCAATGATGCCAGCGCTGCCATGGTGTGTCAGGCCCTGGCATAGGTCCTTCATTATCAGCTACAAAAGTTGCCAGGGCAGCTGTACGAAGCGACTTGGGGGCTATTTTTCATTCTGAGAAGTGATATTTGAGATAAAATCTGGGTGGTAACAAAGAGTCAAACCAGGACGATAAGAGAAAAGGGAATTTAGGCCAATAGTTAAGCTAGGGCAAAGGCTAACTCTGAAACGCGCTGGACTAGTTCCAGGAACTCACCATTCTGGAGAGAAGTCAGAGTAGGTAGAGACCAGTGTGTTGGACTTCTCGGGCTAAGGAGGAGTTTGGCCCTCATTTTAACTGCAATGGAAAACTACCAAAGGACTTTGGGCTGAGAAGTGATGTGACATGATTTACGTTTTAAAGCGTGCCCAAGCAAGCACCTGCAACAACCCAGTGGGGAAGGCTGGGGATGCGTGTCAAATATGCCAGGGCCAGCTTCTGACATGACCAC
Source organism: Petromus typicus (assembly GCA_004026965.1). NCBI lineage: Eukaryota > Metazoa > Chordata > Mammalia > Rodentia > Petromuridae > Petromus > Petromus typicus. The sequence continues at coordinate 47,234 of PVIR01004156.1, read as the reverse complement.
TGAACTCCAGGGGCCCTGCTTGCTGCCTGACCATCACACATATCCCCAGGCCATTAATTCTGCCTCTGTCCCACGCTCAACAACCACCTCCTCTCTCTGGAAACCTTCTGATCTTCACTCCCCACTGCTCACTTTTCTTCTGATTTCACTGAAAAGGGACAGAATCAGGAGGGAACTTCATCACTCCCTGTCAACCCATGCATCAGCCTGTGCTACATAATGACCACCCCTCACCACTGCAGGCTCTGTGCATCAGCTCTGTTGTCCTCTGAGAGGCTTCATGCCTTCTCTTAACACCTCGAGGTCCTCCATATTCTTAAACCCAGTGGTCCTTTCTCATCCCTCACTTTAGACCGGTTAGTGACTATTCCCAACATTTACTAAGGAACATTCTTCCCAAAACACTTGCTTCACTGCTTTTACCTCTTCTCATTACATGGACATTTTGTGAGGGCTGGGAATTTTGTATATTTTGTCCACTGTCTTTGTTGTTTTTGTATATTTTGCCCACTGTTGTTTGTTGTTTGATTGTTTGTCAAAACAATCCCTTGGCAAACAACTGGAGCTTGCTGTAGAGTGAATGAGTTGAACGTAGAATCAAAGCAATGTAGTAATCAGGATGACACCTATACTTTCATCTTGGAAACTGGATGCATAGGGGAATAGAGATGAGAGAGAGCAAGAGATCTCGGTTTCAAGGTGCAGGAAGCGGTGTTCTGTATGGACATACTAAACACGTCTACTTAACATAGAGATCTATGGCTTGTGGGAAGGTGGACACATCAGCCAGAAGTTCTGGAGACTCTTTGCATCAGTTAAATGTGGGAGGCCATCAGCTTTGAAGTGGTATGTAAACTGTAGAACAAGATGAGGTTATTTAGTCAGAAGCAGAGGAGGGCGTGAGGCCTAAGACTGAGATGCAGATCATGTCAACATTTGGAGAAGTGAGGGAGGAGTACCAGAAAGGACAAGATAGGAACCAGCATCCAGCTGGTTGTATAACCAGCCAGAATATAATGAGAAATGATCACAGAATAGGATGAATGCAGAATTTAAACATTTATTGTGGTAAAAGATACTGGTATTAATCCACCTCAGAAGACACCCTCTTTGCTTCGAACATTTATTCAATTGTTGTGACTTTCTGAAGCAGTTCAGGAAATCTTCTTTCAAGTCATTAGTCACGCTGTTGTTCTTGTATTCATGTCCTCAATCTACTGAAGTGTGTGGACTTGGGGGAAAGAGCCGGAAGTGACATGATGTTAGATCGGGTAAATGAGGAGCAGCACGGGGCACACAGTAATGTCTTAACAGAAATTACTGCAAACATGAACAGAAAACTGATTCAGAGGTTGGCAAGAATAATCTACCCCCGTCTCTACCTACCACCTACTTTGGTGCAAAGGTCAGGGCTTCCGTGTGCACACTGATGGGACAGTCCGCAGTATTTGCCATCTGAAAGTTACTTTCCTCGACTTTAAATGTCTTTAGGTACCAAAGCAGTTCCCTGCCCCCACTTTTCAGCTCTTTGGACAGCTCACCAGGTTTCTTCTCGAACTTCACTCCAGTTTCTAATTAACTGTCCCCTCTTCAGAAAGATGCCACCTGTAAAATTCCTCCTCACAACTAAGACATTCTGTCTTTCCCTGACTGCATGTCTCACTCCCAGTCCTGCTAATCCTATGCTTATGTGTGTGCGCCCTGTGCAAAGGGAAGCTTCCTGAAAGCGGTGAGGTTATGCACTCCAACCATCCGCACTACTTACCAGCACAGCAGTTCCTTTCATTGGTTCCTTATAGAGAAAATCTGACAAGTTAATCTCTCCTTAGTAAAGGTAACTACTTTCATGCTGATGGGCATACTGCAGAATTTACTTGTGCAGAAGTGGCGAGATAGGACTGAGGATTTAGCTCAGTGTTTCCAGCACAAGGTCCCAAGTTCAATCCCCGGTAATCACAGTGCCAGGCGTGGTGGCTCATGCCTGTAATCCCAACACGCAGAAGGCAGAGGCAGGAGGATTGCTGTGAGTCTGGGGCTAGCATGGGCTACATACTGAGTTCAGGGCCAGCCTGAACTACAAAACAAGACCCTGTCTCAAAAAAAAAAAAAAAAAGTGACGAGATAATGCAGAAGGCAAGATATACAGATACAAAGACAGAATTGGTAAAAAAAAAAATCTAAGAAATAGAAGCAAATGAAACGATTTCGAATGAAATCTTTACAAGTTCTGTCTGCTGTCCTACCGTGGAATCTGAACCCGCAGGGCACCGTCATGGTTGCCTTCTGAGGAGATAGCCCGCCTTTCCTCAGCATGAGATCCAGGAGGTCTGTAGTATACGCCGCATTTCGTGCTCCATCAAAGCTTCACATTAAAAATGTTTTTGCGAAGTTACATGAAAACCCCAGGGTGATTTAAAAATAATGGCCTGCACATTTTTTTCAAGTAGTATACACTAAGAATGACATTTTCATTAGTGCTTCTTTCTCTTTCAGAAACTATGTGAAAAATAACATTTGTTTTATGAGTCATCACCGAAAAGAATTAGTGCCAACACAGCTTCAAAAAAGCAAAGCCCAAGAGCAGCTTCCGGAGTGTAAAAAGCTATGCGGAAGGGGAAAACCAAAGCAGCTTTCTCCAGAGGCCTAAGGCCTTCGACCTCCTCGAAGGCAGATGCGACAGGAGGCCGCTTGCAGGGTTTCATTGTACCTGCGCAAGTTCGCCACGCCCACACTTTCCTTCGTGTCATGGAGCTAACCTGCAAAAGGACACCCTGATTTTTACAACAACACTAATCCTTCTTCCTATAAAGGAACTTCAAAATGTAGATGAGGAACAATGTCCTAAGCAACTCTTGCTTCTTCTGAGTGGGACAGCAGGTGAAGAAAACAAAAATAACATCTGGCTGATTCAGTATTTTCTACCTTTTAGCACAGCCACTTTGCAAAGATCAAGCCCTAGTGATGAGATCAATCGTGGCCTTGAACTATGGTTGTATGAAACCAGTTTGATTATTTAGACACAAGTATTCTAGACAGGAGCTTAGTCTTTGCCTACTAAGACACTACTTATACTGGGACTTGTATAAAAAAGAACTGGGATACAAGGTGGGCCATTCAATTGCACATTCATGCTAGATTAGGATAGGGTCCCTGGCTAGGATTTTAGGGATCATTCTTAGTTACAGTTCCACAGGATTACACAACTTACTTTACAAAGTAAAATTTACTGCAAAATATTAGACTTATGGATTTTATTTTAATAGTATAAAGTATTAAACAATTCCTAAATATTTGAGAAAAATATGTATATTTTGTCTTTTTTTAACAATTCAAAAGATAAATTTGAAAATCCTGGGACCATTATTTATTTAGAAATAACTGTCAGTAAACTATCAGAAAAGGAGTCAGGCCACAGATTATATATTCAACTTTCTAAGCAATTAGGTTTAAGTTATTAAATCAAATCTGTAAAATTCTCTCCTTGGAAAGCTTTCATGACAAGTTCTAGCGATCCCAGTTCTTTCCATTCCGTTCTTTCCATTCTTCAGGAATATCTCTACCTCAGGTTATGGTGGACAGATCATAATCAATGCTTTCAGATGAATTTAGACATCATAAATAAATGCCATACAGACATCTAGGCAATTCACTACCTATGATGATACAGTAACTTTTTATTTAGACTACTAACCCAAACTGTGGGAGGAGCATAGACACTTAAAATTTAAAATACATTAATCAGAAGAAAAATTCTACAAGCCAAATCCCTTATTTAGCTCGTCAGTGTTTTCCTCTAGGCCCTAACCAATTGTCACAATTTATAATGAACACAGCTCATTACTGTATATTCTCTTATGACAAACTGGGAAGACTATAAACCTAAGTAACAGTAACATGATAGTATCAAAGGCTTGTGAGAACAATGAAAAGTCTTGATTTTGAAATTTGGATTATCCAAATTAACACTGGCAAGATGGTGAGAGGGTATTAGAGATCTTGATTCTGTCCTGGTACATACTGTACAAAATTAGAATGTGTATTATATTTTGTTTTGGAAAGAGAAGGGATGGTGTGTTCGAAAAGGAATCAATTAAACTTTCAGGGATCTCTGGTGAAATTATATGCCAGGAAGACTGGCTTATCAGTATGAATTCTGTATTTTTTGGTAGGCATCACATGGACTGCAAGCTATTTAACAAAGCTGTTTCACAATTCTTTTTAATTCTTAACTATATATATATATATGTATATATGTGTATATATGTGTATATATATACATATATATACATATATATATATATACATATATATATGTATATATATATATATATATATATATATATATATATATATACACTTTATTTCTTGGTTTGGTTATTCATTGTAAATGGGTAAAAAAATAAACCTAGCTGGTTTATTACTCATGACTTTAGCATCTTCAACCTTCATTTGGGATTATTTTACATTTGTAATTATTTTACATTATTATCCTACATTTGTAACTAAACAATTTTGTCTTCAAAACAATCTTTACTCAATACCCATCCCTCCCCGACATCAAAAGAAGCTTACTGATTGGCAAAAATAAAAAGGGGAGAATGCTTATAATTTGTATGTATATATTCACAGTTTTTATTTATTAAAAGAATGTACAGTACTTGTGGAAAGCCAGCAGCAGACATTGGACACACTTCCCATCTCCCCAGCTCTGTCGTGCGCAGGGGCAGGCGCAGACGCTCAGTGGCTGAAGTTGGCCCGTCAGGTTGCCTTTTTTCCCCTCACACATGAAGCCTTTCCATTAGCTACCGGCACGTTTTCAAGTCATCCCAATACTGAAAATGTTACACATCATCTGGACCTGTACCTTGGCTATATAATTATGTTTTTCCCTGTTCTGTTTTTTTATTTTTTCCTGTCACCATTACAAAACAGGAGTTCACCTTATTACTGTCAATTAAAACTAAGTGGAAAATCTCAGTCTTATAAAGTCTGCCTGTAACTATTTTATCTTTTTATTCTCTGTATGAATTTAGCTTTCCTACTGATCTTAGAAATAAAGCAAATAAACAAAAAATATTTAAAAATGAATAAAACTTTAAAAGTCACACTTAAATCTTTTCCAAGTATAAAAGTCAGCCTTTACCTCCTACTTCTGACGAACAGGCAGGGTAGGGGAGGCTTTGAGAAGGAAGAAAATAAAAAGAAACAACACACTATGTACTGTTTGGTGCAGTGCTTATGTTAGATTTTCCACATTTCACACTATGATAAGGAAAATGTTCTAAATAGGTTCAAATGTTTCAAGTTTTTACTTTTCAAAACATTCTGGAAATTCTGGTTTTCATCGAAGATTGTGTAGGAATACTGTCGCTAGTCTATTTCGACAGAGAAGCTAATCTGCCTCTCCACAGGCTGTATTTCTCGGTAAAAGTCACATGGTTCACCCCAAACTCCTGAACACTGGTGGCTGAGCACACCTGCTGCGTGCTCCTACGTTACCACTGCAGGACCTCCAGGGAGTGACGGCAAGTTCACGGATGTGCATTACTACAGACTTAAAGACTAGAAATCCCGCACCCGGAGCAGTCACTGGTAGCTCCATTGGATAAGACACAGCAAGGGCAAACGTATCCTGGAAAATGGCTTTCAAGTTCAAGTTGAACTATATTATAATTACACTGTGGCACAGAGGCAGCTTCTGGGCACTTCTTGTTAAAACAGCACAATGTCATCAACTTCTGAGAAGACTCTTCATCTGGCCTTGAGCGCTGGACCTAAGATTAATCAGTCAAGAACCTCAGTCACTTCCCTATAAGTACAGCTGAGTCTTTCCAGAATAACAAAGGCATGGTGAGTACAACCTGTCACAGCTTCTTTCTTATATCCATCGAATGGGTTAGAGGTTTCTCTTTCTAGAACTACAATTTCTTAACTTTTAAAAGTTATTTAACATTTTCTATCATATTAAATTAACAACATAAACAAATCCTTTATCTATAAAGTTCTATCCCAGTTCCCTAGAGCTTATGTACATATTTTTATTTCTAATCTGCAAGAAACAAATTTCCATGATATTTGGTAACAGAGCATGAAAAGATACTATACACATGTAGCATATATATATATATATATATATATATATATATATACAAAATACACTTCAAAAAGAAGCCAACACACTTTAGCCAAAGTCTGATCTTGCATAGATTAAAAAAAAGAATTATGAATACAATTTTTGTTAAAATAGAAAAATGGGGAGTAAAAGTTACAGAACGGATATGAAGAGAGATCTTTTTCCAAACTTTTATTTGTGCACATTCAATTGAAAAGATAACTTTTACAAGTTCTTTGGTGCCCATATTCAGCATACAAAAATGTAAAAGACTATTCACAAATGAAACACATTAGCTCAAACTGGAAACAATAACAATGACAACAAACAATTGAAGGTAGTGCACATTGTGACAGATCTGCTTATAGGGACATGAGAGTTACTGCGAAAATAAATAGAATGTCCTCTTGTAAAAGCAGCAAAGTCATGTCTTGTAAACTTCCTTTTTATATTACAGCAAAGACTGAAATAAAATCCAAAGGGACTGGAGCTTACACTGTAGCCATGAATGAATAAAAGAGTCTATTTCCTCAATTACTGTTGGTCCAGTTTTCCTTTTGAGTCCAATGTGCAGCAGGTTTAAAAAGGTGCCTGGTTAGAGATTCTAACCAATTTAAGCGATGAGTTATAAAATTTCTTTTCTGCTTTCAAACACAAATGGGTAAATCTGTTCCACAGCAGTAGCCACAGCCTTTACATTGGGCCCTGTAACAAACAGGAGGAAAAGGTGAGAAGGGCTGAGATGGGGAGCACTAGGGAAAAAAGCTTTCCCCAAATTTAAAACATTCATTGGCTTACAATACCAAGTTGACTGCTTACAAAGAAAAGAAAAAACTGAAAACTGGATATGTATAAGCACATATAATTAATAAAAACCAACAAAATGATTCTTTTTTCCTCTGGATAATCAATCCAAAACACAAAATGTTATTCACTCCATTTTAGGGCCCCGTACACCAAATTAAAAACAACACCATCATGATGAGGAATAAGAAGCAGTGTTGGGCGCCTGGGGAACAGTAATCCAAGGACTGGTCACCCTGACCCCTTGTTCAGTGTCACCCAGCTTTTGGATAGACTGCAATTCTAGCTCACAGGAGCACACAGAAACCCAGCAGAGACAGTGCAGCACAGAAGTCTTGGTTATTGTACACTGTGTGGTTTAAAACATCCTGCAGATCATGACTACTGATCTGGTCATTTTACCCTCAGAGGTTATGTATGTTAATGGCCAGGGAAGAGCACCAGGTCATTCTACTAATGAATACGTCTCTATAAATCTGGAACAACTTTAAAAAAACATCATCTGTGTGCCCTTGCATCAAATGCTTTACTCCTGAGCTATGCCCCCATGTGCCACTGCAAAAAGCAGAAAAATGCCTCTTCACCCTGCTTCACTCTGTGACCTATCTCTCCTGAAAAAGGCAGTTTCAACTTGAAGAGACAGCCCTGTCTACTCGAGGCTACATTGCAAACTGTGCCCATGAAAAGCTTTATAGCAACCTTCGGCCCCTAACATGGCTATTTTTACTTCAGGAATCCAGGTGATGAACTTGCTAGAATTTGAATGATTATATAAGTGTTGAATTCTGGTATCTATGCATGTAAACAGTTATCTATGCATGTCAACAGCTACATCTTTATCCCTTTTTTTCTTCTTTTTTTTTTTTTTTTCATTTGAGACAGGGTTTTGTTTCGTTGTCTAGGATGGTCTTGAACTTGTAATCCCCTTATCGTTCAGCCTCTCTACTAGGTAGTCACCCTTGTCTCTCCTGAAAATCATGAAAACTTACGTGTCTAACCTTGTGTGCTTTGAAATTACTGGACATGTCCCACTTGGTTTACTTTCTACTTATTCACTTTACCCCCTCCATACAGTGTAGTGCTTTGTTCATGGTAACCACTGTATAGATGTTCATGGAACTGTTAACATTTCATAGGATTTTCCAGGTGTGACTATAACTAGGTTGACTGTCTTCAGCTTGCTCCTTCTTGTTTATTCACTTGACGAAGATTTTTTTACATAAACATTGTTTTATTTTATATGTAAAAGAGACTTATCAATAGTCTTTGAGACCTCTCAGAAGTCCAAGCTCCCAAGAATAAAAACAGTTGACAAAAGAGAACAAAGAACTTATTTCTTACCATCTGACTTAAAGATTATTTATTAGTGTATGTTTGTTGTACATGTTTACAATATTTGGGGAGAAATGGTACATTTACATAATACATTTTAATTCCCTTCTTCATGCCCTTTGCTTTCCCTCCCTCTTTTCTCCATCTCTCTCTTGACTCTCTACCCTATCCTGTTGTTTTTGTACATATTTTCCAAGACCGAGGTGACATCCTGGCAACTGGCTTTGAAAATTCCCAAGGAAGTTAGAAAAAAAAAAATAGTAGAAACTGAGTTTATTTGTTCAGAGTCTAAAGGTATCCATTTTTATTTTACTTTAAGAATTGAGAGAATAAAAAGCCAAATTTAAGGCCATTAATTAAAGAATTTTCTTCAATACAATTTTGCCAAAGGTTGGACTTGCTTCTCAAGTAGTTAGTAAAATTTATAATCACAGTATCTCTTTCGTATGCTGACCTAGTGTACTGTGACCATCCCTTCCAAATACCAATTCAAAAACTGTAACAAAATACACATAATAGGTACCAATTATATCTCAGTATCTTGCGTATGGAAAAATCATTGTAAAGTTAATAAAATTGATTTCTCTTGGCTATTTTAAATGCAAGATATAAATGTTTATAATCATTACAAAAGAAATATATGTAAGATAAATTTTTTTTTTGTAGAATTAGACACTGAACCCAGGTCCTTTGCAATAAGCTGTATCTTCAACCCCTCTTCTCAGTTTTAATTCTGAGACAAGGACTCACAGGATGCTAAGTTCCCCTTGTAAGGCATGACTTTATAATCCTCCTCCTTGCCTACCAGACTACAGTGGTGAGATTACAGGTGTGCACATCCACTCTGGGATGACCAGAATTATCTTTAACAGCACCAAACTGAAAATTACTCAAGTGCCTATGATGAGCATTACAATGGACACTATATAGCAATGAAAGTGAATGATTTATTTACAATGAGATGGATAACCACAAGATAACCAAGAACGAAAGAAGACAGAGACAAAATAGCACAATATAAGTACATTACATATTAGAAATACAAATAGTACGTAAGCAGGTAAAACCATTCTGTAGTGCTGAAGGACTTACTCCTCTTTATAGGCAGTAAGTAACTGAAGGGGATAATGTAGATATTATTTCTGTCTTGGTACGGGCATGTCTTATTCCATTAGCCCCGTAACTAAGTTTGGTTTCAGTAGCATAGATTACCTGTTACTGTGATACTTCCTGTTGAAAAAATCTGTAATGTAGCTCTGAGAGATTTTATCCGATAGCAAACAGCAGGATGAAGCTCAGGTTCATAACTATAAAAAAGTCACAATACAATTAGTATAAATATTTGCAACTTGACCAGTCATTTCAAATTTGCTAGGTCGTCTTAATTTTGAAAGACTTACCTGGCATGAGGTCTATTGTTCTTTGTGAATTCTGGCAAACGGATTTCAAAGGGCATATTACAAACTGCCAAGACGTTAACGACTTTAAAATCTGTGAATATTACCTTTAGGAGAGAAATAAAACTTCATGAATTATTTTGAAATAAAAAAGTCTGTTCATCATGGCAATCCTTATTAAGTTTCAATTCTTTAAATAAGTCTTAATAAGATAAAATGCTCTCTTATGTGTGGATCTAGAATTGTAAGTTTAGTATGAAAAGCTAAAACTCAATGAAAAATAAAAAGCTCAAACACTTCATTAAAAGTAGCAAAACTAGGTATTTTCATGGTGAAAAATTTACATATAACCTAAGGAAGAATTGGGAGAAAAAAATCAAAAAGGTTTTTCTAGAAAAGTTAAAAAGGAAAAAATTGTCACTCTAAAGTCAGTTAAAGAATGTACATAGGACTTCAATGGTGAGATGTTTTCTTCTGTTCAGTAAGGTGAAGTGAGTTTAGGTAATGTTTATTTTCCACGTGGGGTGGCATGAGGTGATAATACTACATTTTTAACTAATTGGGAGTTTTCTTTTTTTTTTTTTTTTTACAACATCTGACTTTAATAAGATTCAAGGCTGAAAATAATGTTCTCTTAACAATAACAGCCTTAGCTATTTTTCCAACATTCTTCCTAAAACCAGATGAGCTGTCTTCCAACCCAGTCTTGCACGAAGCAGTAGAAAGCCAAACTATGCACAAGTACTGCACACATCACATCACAGCCACATCTCAAGGCCTCTTTCCCCACTCTCAAGTGCCAAGGCCAGCAAGTCCAGCTCCTTCTCCTTCAGGGACTGAAGTCATCTGAGCCAAACTTAACTTCCCATCACTATTCCCAGTTTATATAAATCCCAAAGAGCTCAGTCTACCTCTTCAAGGATTAAATTTCATATTTCTTTCACTTCAATTTGTAAGTGACCTGGCAAGTCCATCATAATAATTTATTCAAAGCTTTGCTGAACAAAACATTTGGAAAGAATGACTTGTCAGTGACAGTCGCTTTCCACATGTAGGAACTTGCTACTCAACATGTCCAAATCTCATCTTTCAAGGACCAAATCTCACTCAATATTTGCAAGTGACCTGGAAAATCCATTATAATAACTTATTTCAAAGTTGTGCTGAACAGCGTATTTGGATAGACTGAGTTGTGGCTGACAGGCAGTCTACACATGTGAGAGCTTGCTGCTCAGCGCCACGTCACGTCAGCAGTGCTCACCACACTCACCATTCTGACCTGGCATTTTTGAAATAATATACATCTTTTTTGGAGGGGTGGAGTATTAAGAAGCGGTAGAGGCACTTAATTTGAAAAGAAACAAGTTTATTCATAGGAAAGAAATTTGGGTAAAAGCCAAGAAATTTTATAAATACCCACATGGCCAAGTTTTGCTACTGAATTTTCACACTACAAAACTAGAAACCCCAGAGAAAGTTCAATCAGAACAGTGCCTATGGAGGTTCCTTTAGTCTATTAAATTAAAATGTTTAATTTTACAAAAATAAACCTTTAAATATTTGTACTTTAGATACCAAAAATGTTACCTGAAAACCTAGTTTCTGCAGACTGCGCGCTAAACGTCTGGCACCGAATTTAGCTTCTTCTTCACTGTGTTTTAAAGAAACAGAAAGATTATCAGTTACACAAGAAGTAAAATTTTTTTTTTTTTTTGAGACAGAGTCTCACTTTGTAGTTCAGGCTGGCCCTGAGCTCAGCCTCCAACTCACATCACAGCAATCCTCCCGCCTCTGCCTCACACGAAGTAAATTTTATACTGAAAAACATATCAAACTTTACATATAATTTTATTTTCATTCTAAGAAATGTCTTTTCCACGGAGAAGAAAGGAAAAAATAAAAATTAAAACCTCAGGTAACTTTACCTTGTTGCTCCAGTGCAAATAATTTTTCCTGAGGACCAAATTGTAGCTGTAATTCTAGGTTTTCTAAGCTTCATTAATACTTTCTGGGGGGGAAAAAAATTTGATTACTTAAACATTAATTTTCACACATGTGGCCATTTTAATGTCTAAATACTACTCCAAGCCTATCTATTCTGAAGTGAAATTTAATATTCAATGCAAATGACAAAGTTAATTCCCAAGGACTTTTAATTAATTAAAAATCAAGATCTAAATAAATCTCATCAATGCATCTGGGATCAATACACTTCAAGCACATGACATTTCAAATCTCACCCGACTGCCCCCATGTTACTGGAACTTGCACAGGTCCTCACACGTGTCAAACTCGTTCCACATAAGGAGCTCGGCAGGAGCTGCTACTGACAGCCGGGACAGTTTGCACTCAATACTCTCACTTTTCTCATGATTTCTCTTACTAGACGTCATGTCCACAGAGAATCCTTTCCTGACCATCTCATCCAAACCCTCATCCCTTCTCACTCTCTAACTCCTACATCTGCCGGTCCTGCTTCGGGGACCCATCACTATATCCCACTGCATTCAGAGGTGACCAGCCTGTAGATACTCGGGTTTCATATGGAAATCTCAACTGTGGGCTGGAGACATACTTTCAGATTCCCTGGAGATAAAAAAAGCATTTTACCCTGTGAGTTGGAGCGGAAGTACCTACCGAATGAGTATAAAAAGGTCCAGGACTAAGGTCTAAGATAATCTAGGAACTTAAATTTTCACTGCAATTTTTCATTTATGGAAATATTTATTACATGCTCATTATATGTAAGAAGAGGATACCTGTTCATCAAATAAAGCCAAATGTAAATGAATTCAACATTTTTCCTTAATATTTCTGTTACATTTAGAATGCTTCCTTTTCATTGTCATACACTGTATTATGAAAGTAAAACATTATTAAATCTAGAGAGACTTAAAATTTACAAAAGATCAAGGTGATATTTTAACTAAAATAATAAAACTTCACACACAGAGTAACACTGAACTGAATCTATACTGTATTTGTCTCTCTTCATAAACTTGTCAAAAAAATGCAAGAGTTTTCAGTCAGCCTTCCTAAGAAACCTGCTTCCTTCCCATGTGCTAAATCCCAAAGTAGTGTTCAGCATCTTCCTTTTTCAACTTCTTAGCAGACATGTTTATTCTTTTTTTTTCTTTTTAAAGGAAAAATAGTATTACTGATAAACTTGAAAATCTTTAATTGTGGATCAATAACAATTTTAAGTGAATCTAATTCACTGTAACTTGGTTTTAGTACCAAGAACTTATAACCCTTTACATAAGTATACATAGGAAACTAATTTGGAGACCTAATTACAACCTCTAAATACATTGCTAACATCTGTAAGAGATATATTAAATAAATATGTATCTTATCAATCTTTGGTTTATAAAAACTCAATAAATACTTTTATTTGTAGTTGGTCTCAAAACACTAAGGCTGTACTACTTCTCATTACTACTAAGGCTTTTACTTTAAATATTACAGATTCAAGGTATAAACCATATTGTTTTTAACAAACTAATGAAAGAAACCATCTATCTTGCCTAAGTTACAAGGAATATCACAATTAATGTACTTCAAAAATCATAAAAAATTAGGACATTAGTCAAATACAATCATATCTGAATAAATACACATCAAAGTACAAAGATCCCTTTCCTGCTTCAAAAGAACTGAGGAAATCATAACATGAACTCTTGACCATGAGTTAGTTTTTTGAGGAACTAAGTTATCTCCTCTAGTACCTGTCACCTCCATGAGAAGAAGGACTGCATGCCCAGGCCTCGCTTTTGTATCCAGTACAATCAACTCACGCTAACTCAAAAATACAGGCTGAGTACATTTAGCGTCATTCACAGAAATATAACATTAAGAGTACATAGTGCTCAGAATACTCAGATACTTACTCCAACATCACGCTTATAAATGACATTTGCTCCCTCCAAAGCAATCTTTCTTAAGTTCAAATGGCATCTTGTTCTAAAAACACAGACTACATTTGTAATTAAAATGTCCAATGCAACATCACTGTCTGCATCCATTGGGGAAGTTTAAAAACTTTAGCTTTCCACCATGAAGTTCACATCCTGAGAAATAAAACACACATATAAAAAAAAAAAATCATTAAACTTAAATGCTCTATTGATTTATTTTTCACAAATAATCCTGACATAAAAGTGTAAAAAAATAAATCTATTTTTCAAATGTTTTGAAAATCCAACCACAACCCTTTCTCTCACAATTAAAAATGTCATAAAAAATAATATGCGAATTATAATAATATGCAAATTATAATAATATGCAAATCTGGACCTTCCATTTCTCACCTTCATCAGTAACTTTACATGCCCAGGCTTTGTTAAACTTATCCCCTGCTATCTGCCTTTGCAACCATTATGTTCCAGGAGTACCAGAACTACACCAAGTCCCTAGACCCGGTGTGTCCAAGGGACACCCCGGTGTTCAGCCATCAGTATATTTACTAATACTTCCCCAAACTTGCTGGGGCATCAGTTTGATGCTTCCAGGCACATAAGTGATTCATTTAAAACGAAACATAAAATGTTAATCATGCATTTAAAAGATTTTTCTCACTTCCTAGACATTCATTCATTACTCAGTTATTAAATACTTTCAAAATGCAGAGGGTACTGGAGGGAAAAAAAAAGAAATAAGGTAAAGTCTAGTCTTCCCAGAGCTTATAAGCTTGTGTATACAAGGGAGACACCTAACAAATACAATTTTCATCAATTGTCAGAATATTCTAAAATATATTTTTAAAGACTCCTATAAGAACATTTATATAGCCACTCAAGTCCCCTCCTCAACTTTTTTTTTTTTTGAGACAGGGTCTCACTTTGTAGTTCAGGCTGGTCTTGAGCTCAGCCTCAAACTCACATCACAGCAATCCTCCTGCTTCTGCCTCGAAAGTGATGGGATTATAGGAGTGAGCCACCACACCCGGCACTGTGGTATGTGGTTTTGATTGCTGGTAGGCGTGAGTCTCCATGCCCAGTATTGTTGTATGTGGTTACTGGGGAATGAACCCAGGCCTCTTCAATTTTTTTTCAGGCACTGGGTTTGAAACTAAAGTCTTCCTTTGCACCGAGACACATCTCCAGCCCTTTTTAAAAACTTGTATTTTGAGACAAGGTCTCACTAAATCACTAAGTTGCTCAGGCCTAGGCTTGAATTTGAGATCCTTCAGCTTCAGCCTCCCAGAGTGCTGGGGTTACAGATATGTGCTACCACCTACAGCCAGTCAAATCCTAGGTTATTAAGCATATGACCCATATCCACCTAAATTTTTTTTTTTTTTTTGAGACAGGGTCTCGCTTTGTGGTTCAGGCTGGCCCTGAGCTCAGCCTCAAACTCACAACAATCCTCCTGCCTCTGCCTCCCAAGTGCTGGGATTACAGGTGTGAGCCACCATGTGGGGCACTGTGGTATGTGGTACTGATTGCTGCTGGGGTGTCTCCACGCCCAGTATTGTTATGTGGTTACCGGGGATTGAACCCGGGTCCTTGAGCTTGCAAGACAGGCGCCAGAACCACTGAGCCATTTTCTTTTATGAGTTTTTCATGTCTTAAAAAAATAAGTAATTATAATTTGGCTTACCAAATCTCCTCATCTCCAACACATATCTAATAAAAAACTGGTAGCAGTACACAATTATCTTTATTAAGGGTCCTTGCAGCCAAAGTATAAAAAACATTCCACATAATCATTTAAATTACAGAACAGAGCAATAATATCAAGATTAAAAATTTTAAAAATTCCATTTCTCTGCCTTGTCATTTCTCAGAAAGTGACAAATCAGACCAAGACTTCATACTTGTACAAGACCGTATAATACTTAACTCTGTACTATTACGTTCTTAGCCTCATTTAATTTTTGTGTCATTCTGTTTCTTGTGAACATTTCAGCTGCCTCAATCACAAGAGTGGGGCAGAGGTGCCAGCAGGGACTGTGGCTCTGCTCTCACTTGTAAGATGGATTACACAGTGCTTACCAGAGTGATGTCATGGTATCTATACAGACTAATGTATGATGGGGTATGGTATAGCTCAGTGCAAGACTCAAGTGATAAAAATGCAAGGAAGGCCGGGAATTTAGCTCAGTGGTTCTGGTGCCTGCCTTGCAAGTGCAAGGGCCTGGGTTAAATCCACAGTAACCACATACAATAACGCTGGGCATGGAGACTTATACCCACCCGGCAATCAGAACCACATACCACGGTGCCCCACATGGTGGCTCACGCCTGTAATCCCAGCACTTGGCAGGCAGAGGCAGGAGGTTTGCTGTGATGTGAGTTCAAGGCTGAGCTCAGGGCCAGCCTGAACTACAAAAGCGAGACCTTGTCTGACAAAGAACCAAAAAAAAAAAAAAAAACCCACAATGAGTGACAATGGTTACTTATTAACTAAGAGTCAGATCAGAGATTTCTTAACACTGCTTCCCATGATTATATTATGGCACAATTAAGCCACCTGAGACCAAAACATATTCTGCTAGTTTCCTACAAAAACTATGAAAAAATTGGAAGGTAGAAGCTCTTGGTTGTCTGCCCCAAATATCTGGTCACCTAAATGATCAGAACACAAATGTCTGCTAGGTGCAAAAGTGACCAAAATACTGTAGCTTTCAGATTCTCTGACAGAAGGTTCGGCCAAATGGCCACATGACTACATTCTGGTCAGCAAAACGTACCATGAAATGATCACTATTTAGGGGCACTTTCTCAGAGCAATTAACTAGCCATCAAGGTCTTTTTCACCTCTCAGTCTTTCATTTTTGCTGCCAGGAGTTACATGAGACCTGAGTTGCCACGTGGGACCAGGAGCTAAGGAGATGACAGCAGCCAAACAACGATGCTAAGTGTGGCTCCTAATGGTGTGAAACTCACTACCCAGAACTTCCTAATCTAAATCCCATGTGTCTAAAAATATCTGATTCCCTTATGTTGAATTGTTGTTACACACAGCTCAATGTAATCCTTGCTGATATACATGTCTTGAGCATAAGCAAAAAAACTAACATCTAAGGGGACGCTCTGAATGAAGAAAATGTATCAAATTTACTCTTTCATGACAGATTTTTTTTTAATATGAAGCTGGTTAAAACAAATTGACTCAGGTTACTATTCTAAGTTTTAAACTACTGATTGCCTGAGAGACAATATGAAATATACTGTAAAAAATAAGAAAGAGGGTTAAAGGAGATCTTTGTGTGTACAAAGAAGCCCTTAAAATTAATTCAAAATTGATAACTTTCTAAATTTTGGAAAGTTAGATTCTAAAAATGAGGTCATGGAAGTAGTTCATCCTAATTTATTACCTGCTCATATTCCAGGTAAGGAACCCGGCAGACAGGTTTTAACAAAAACTTCCAATTAAAGATACAAGAGGAAAAGTCAGTACTGTAAAAAAGAGGCAAGCATATCAAAAACCTCACTTTTATTTCAGAAGTATGAAAAAAGGCCCTTGTGCAATCTTAAATAAGAGATGAGTACTGAGTATTAATAATTTAATTCAGGCTAGTAATCCAGTGAAACAGATTACTTTCAGTTTCTACAAAGTATCTGAGGGCCTATTATTTTTATTAGTTTTAAGTGTAAATCATGTATTTGTGGGTTTAAAGAGTCTACATTAGTATTAATAATTAAAAATACTTAAATTATGCCTGAAAATATACACATATAGCTTTTATTTAAAATACTAAGCCAGGTATAATGCTGTGAATGCCTGAAATCTCAGCACTTTGGGAAGCAAAGGTAGGATTTCAAGTTTTAGGTCAGCCTGAGCAACTTAGTGATTTAGCAACACCCTGTCCTAAGAAAAGATGAAGCTGTAGTTGGTGATGAAGTCCCAGCTGGGTTCAATCCCATTTCAAAAGAGCAATCTCCTCGAAAAAAACAAAGAAAAAAAAATAATAAACAGCTCCAGGAAAGATGGTGGAAACAAATTTCCACTATGGAAGAAATGCTCCAACCTGCCTCTGATTGATAGTACACGTACTATCTGTTCAGATCATCTGTTTTCTCTACTAAGTGGTGGCTTCTTGAAATGAAAAACCATGTCTTAAGAGTTCATAACTCAATTCCTCACTCGAGGTTGTAGACACCCATATCATACTTTTCTAATGAAAATATTTACTTTAGCATAACACAACCATAGCCGGCTACAGCGCAGTAGCTGCACTGGGGGAATACAGGAAGCAATCGTTGTATTCACTTACTTGGTATAATGAAAACCAAGTTGTATGCGTATGTGTCAAAGTGTAAATGGGTGAGTTTTACCCACATTATGTGCCATGTAAATTGTGTATTTATAATTTATTAAAATGTTTTATTTTGATTTTTCATTGGCCCAATTCAGTACAATATTGCACAAAAATCTTCTACAGCTTTGGGAGGAGGGTGAAAGTAATTCATCGGGTGGCTTGTCTACCAGTGATGACCTGGATCATGTGAGCCCAAGTCAGTAAGATGTCACAAGACAAAACAGTGCAGAATGAAGACCTCGACAGTAATGTAAATAGTTGGCCAGTCAAAATGCTACAAAACTGTCATGCATACCTGATTGATCCAATGTTAGAACTAGGTTGGAAAATGGGTTCCTGTCAGGGGTGAAATCTACTGGACGGAATGCCAACACTGCTGTATTCAATGTTGGAAATTGTAATAGATGATATACTAAAAGATGTTTTGAAATATGCTAATAATGAAATACAAGTAAAACAACTATATGCATCAACAGTAATACTAAAAATATATTTATCATGACATCTCATTATCTGAACTAAAAGCCTTCATAGCCGGACTTTGTCACTGTAATCATTAGAACATAAAGGATTTATGGAAGAAGTGACAGATGTACTACTGAGATTTATTTAGACTAATAACACTCATGAGACCTGGTTTCTTTCAAAATTGCCTACATTTTGCCAACAAAAGACCTGTTAAGAAAAAAAAAAAAACTGACAGTTTGGCTGCTATTCATTCATTTTTTTAAACTTTTGTTTTGAACTGTCAAGCAATGTATACCTCATCTGAATACAGATGACAACTGACAACTGATGAACGGTGTTCAATATTTCGTAGTTGTTGAAGGTTTCGGTAATACATGCCAAATAAACCAAATATGGTATAAAAATATATGTTCTAGTAGATAGGAAGACATTTTACACCTTACATTTGGAAATTTACCCTGGCACTCAGCCAGTCGGTCTTTATTCACGCAATAATAAACCATATGATGTTGTGAACAGACTAGCTACACCTATTTTAAAAAGCAGCCAAAATGTCACAGTTGACAACTGATTCACTTGTTATACACTGATGTAATATTTGCCAAAAGAACACCAAGAACTATTCCTAAGAACAAAGCAGAGAGATTCCTGAAAAAATGTTGTAAGTTAACAATAGAGCAACGTACAGTAATCTTTGTATGTCAGAAAGGTGGAACAGTGGCCCCTGTAAGGTGTAGAAAATAAAGTAGTATTGATGCTGCAGACATTACACCACGATGATAAAACTGATAAGGAAACTGGGCATGGGGGTCCATGCACATAGTTCTAGTACTCAGGAGGCTGAGGCAGGAGGATCTTGTGAGTTCAAGGTCAGCCTGTGCTACATAGTCACTTCCAGGAGAGCCACAACTACTCAGAAAAAACAAACTAACCAACCAACAAACATTGATAGTGAATCTTCAACACAAATGAAACCAGAAATAGTTATATTTTACAAGAAAAAGGCATATAGATGTTGAAAAGTTATGTGACAACTAGAATGCCACTTCAAACACAAAGCGTTGGCCAGTGGTGCTATTTTACTTGATCCTAAACATGTCAGGCATTAATAGCTTCATAGTTTACAAATAACAAGCAAAAGTAGCAGGGAGAAATTTCCTTGGTGGGTTGGGCCTGTTATTGATAACTGATCAATTACAACAGAGAAAAGCAGTACTTATCTGCCCAAAGAACTACTCAAAAGAATTGTGGAGCAGCCCGGTGAACAGACAGGTGAAACATCCCAAGTACCTCCTAAGAAAACAGAAGCTCAGCAAGTTATCAAGTGTGTCCTACGAGACAAAACACGAAAACACAACATGTGTTGTCAGTGCAAGTGATACCTGTACATGGAACATGTCCTTCTCATGTGTGAAAACTGTCCGAGCTGAGATAATTTAAGTAAAGATTACTTCTGTGGTAGTTTTTTTTGCATTTTCATTGTAGTTCACATCAGAATTTATTTCTGCTTTTATATCTTAGCTCTTGTAAGCAGGAAAACAGCTGATGTTGAAAATGTTCATGTTTATTGTAGACACTCATTACATATTAACAAGTTAATACCTTATTTTATTGGTTTTATTTTCCTGTGAAGTATACGTTAACGCAACTCATAAAATTACAATAATTCATCCATAGAAATATTTCTCAAAAATAAATGTAAGTGTTCCACACCCATCATAATGCATCTTTCAAAAATCTGTAGTGATTCCCCCAGGGGTCTCATGACTCAGCGCTGTATTTGGCAAAGGGTAAGTGTTTAATTGTTATTTAGCAAGTGAATGCTATAAAAATCCAACATTTCAACCTCATATCTATATGAAAGGTATGTCATATACCTAGAAATCTAAACTGTTTCTTTTTATTCTAGGCATGAAAAATTTGCTATAGCAAGCCTAAAACACCACTTCCAATGCTTCCATTACTTTCATATGAATGTGAAAGAGCTAACCGCCAGCTTCTTCGCTGTGAGCCCTTTGACACGGTAATCATGACAGTGGTTTTGTAGTAAGTAAACTTTTTTATATTTCATGTGTTTTTAAACTAGTCTGTAAAGCTCCACATGGAATGTGTTTAAACTACTCTACAAAAAAACCACAGCATTTAGAAATGACATTTCAACTCAGAAAGCTCTCAGATCTGCTAACTATAGCACTATGCATGAAATACTTAAGATATATAAAAGGGCAAAAGGAATATAACAATGAGCATCCATTCAACTTCAAAAATAAACATTACAACTGATATTCTCCCTGTGCATCTCTCCCAAATCTTATCTGCATTCCTACTTTCCAGTAAACCTCTACTATAACTTCTTTATCTTCAGACACTTCTCTTAAATTTATAACATATATATTATGTCCATAAACTGAAGTAAGCTCTAATTTTTTTAAAAAACTGATGGATTTGGCTTGCAAATGTTTCACTTAGGATTGACAAACCTCTGTTCACAAGCAGAAGTAGCCTATATGATTCTTTTTCTGTACTGTCCAATTTGATTTGAATATCAAGATTATACCAGACTTATTAGACAAGTTAGGCTGGTATTTTCTTTCCCCTTACTTCTCTGGAAGTCCATTTACAAGATTTTATTCAAAAGTTATGTGGACCTGTTTCTTAGCAAATCTTTAAAATATCAATTTAATTTCTTAAGACAACTGATATCTTCTCTTTTTCCTAAGTTTTGCAGTATTTTCCTAGGAAATTTCCTATTTCTACTAAATTTCTTAATTTATCAGGCACGCTACTCTTCATGGTTTTCTTAATAACCTTTTAAACTCTCTGCTGCAGCATAATTTCTTTTCCTTCTCGCATCACTGGCACGTTTGCTCTTCTCCACTGTGTTGAGAGGTCCTTCTACTTTGCTACGTAACTTAAAAAGAATAGTTGATCCTTTTGATGTGTTAAATTATTTGTCTATGTTTACCATTTCTCTTCTTCTGTAGATATATTCCATTCTTTTATTATTTCTTACATTGGAAAGTATTTAGGTTGAAAGTTTAATATTTTAGTATGTGATTTTTTTCTTGTAAGAATATTTAAGGTTTGGCTGGGGATGTAGCTCAGTGGTGCTGTGCCTGCCTGGGAAGTATAAAGTATTAAGTTCTATCCCCAGCACTGGGAAACAAACAAACAACACACAAAAACCTTTAAGGCTATTGTAGCCCAGAGCTTTAGGTATGACTAAAGTGAGATATATAATGCTTTCACTATCCCTTAATTCTAACAAAATTTAAATTACTACTACTACTAAATTACTACTACTACTACTACTACTACTACTACTACTACTACTACTACTACTTCTAAATTACTACTTCGGCTTAGTTAAAGTTTTTTGCTTTTAAAATAATATGTTTTTAAAGCTTGTCAATAACTGAAGACATACTAACTTAAAAGAATGAGATACTACTTATCTGTATCAGCAAATAACAAACAGTTATTTTGGTGGCAAAGGTGTGAGTAAACTGCACTCTGCCATAAGGTGGAACAAAAACTTTCTACAAAAGGTAACCTGCAGTGGCTATTCAGGTAACTTAGATGACACACTTGTACACGAGGAATTTCAGTTGGGGGAACAAAGTATCTTGCAATGTAATTGAACTGAGTACAAATGTTAACAGAGACAGCCTACATGCCCACCACCAACCTAAAAGGGACTGGGAAAAGCACAGCATGGTCTCACCTCAAACACTACTCAATATATTTTTATGAAGTATAAAATTCCAGATTTAGATATTATCTTTTAGAATAAGAAAAGTTACATAATAATCATGAGTTCATTTTGGTTTATGTATCAAGGTATGCACTTAAGCACTTATACCTGCCAAAATATTAACAATTATTCAGACAACTGGTACATCTGAGTTATTTGCCCTTCTTATATATTTTAGTCTAGTCTGGATTTTTTAAAGTCTTAAATATTTATTAGTTTTACTATAAGAAAAATTTCATTTTAAATGAAAATAACTCACCCATTGACCATGGCCTAAAACTAAGGTGTGGGCTGATTTAGTATTTTGTCTTATTTTTCAAGTAAATGCCAGTATAAGTCTGATTTGCCAAACATTTCCTTCTAATAAGAAGTAAAATTCCAAACTACAGCTGTCCTACTTTCAGGAAATGCCATTTCTAGCTTTCTATAAAAACTCACCATGGAAAGTTCAAACAGCCTCTCCCTGGCTCAGTGGATAAGAATACATTATATTTTAGGTCCTCTAGTCAATGCCTCTGACTTTGGTTGAATTCAGAAACACAAATTCAGCAGCTATGAGCGACTGCTGCCTCAAATCATCACCTGGAAAACACCGCCATCTCCTGGCTTTAAAGACAAACTTCATCAGACAACTAGGTCTAAAATTTTCCACAAAACAAAGCAATAATAATATCCTTAAAACCTAACTAAAAGGCCAAAAGAGAAAACTGATTCTATAAGAAAATAGAATTTCCTTATAAGTACGTTTAGGTTGTAGCTGAAAATACTGAGAAGGGCCTTCCAAGGATCAGCTACAAAATTTCCAACTATAATCTGAGAAACAGTAGAAGAGGAAGACTAGTCAATAAGCAAATAACGTGAACCCATGTGCTCTTCTACAGACAATTCTTTTCTGTATCCAAGACATGCTACACAAACTAACTTCACACTCTTTATAAAGTCCTCAAAACAGCACATAAGAAAATAGGCATTTTATGTCGAGTCCAGCACATTACTTGATGGTGTCTCAACACACACCTGTAAACAAGATGAAGGGGAAAAAATACATTTTATCCTTTAGAAACAACATTCTCTTTCCCATAATTTGTATGAAAGGGGGTTCTGATGTAATGTTTACATTTAGCTGTGATGGTGGGTCGATTACCTAACTTCAGAGTTCTCATTTCCTCTTCTGTAGAGTGAAGATACTATCATTTATACCTCCTGGGGTACTTTCAAGAATTAACAATGATTATAGCACTACATAGAATACAGCACATGTGCAAAAACTGACAGTTATTACTGTTTGGTGACTTCAGATAACTGAATATCGTAACTATATAGTTATTTAATGAACTGATAGAAAACTTGAGAACGGTCAATAACAGATGGAAAAAAACAAATCACAATAGGTTCAGTGGTTGTCAGCACATTACAGCAAACTCTTTTGTAAGTTTTATTGGGACACAGCCATGCTTGTGCGTTTTTGTAGTGACTGTGCAGAACAGTTGAGTGGCTCTGATAAACACTAAATAACTCACCAGTCTAAACTATTCACTACATGGTCCTTTAAGAAAAAGCTAGCTGTTTTCTGGGCTAACTCAAAGAGGCACTAACAAATAATACTTAACACTGATAAATGTAAAGGCTATTATTTTTAATTAAAATGAACAAATTAGTATGATTTCACAAAAGTCTGGCTGATGTTAAGTGGATCTAAATATATATGATAATAGATGACATTAGGGAATTACTATTAGTTTTGTAGGCAAGACAAAAGAGTGATTATGCAAATATACTTCGTTTTTAGAGATTAAAGTATCTACAAGGGAATGTAATCTGCAACATACCTTAATTTTAAAATATAGGTATCTTTCATTATCCAAACCCAGTAACTGATCTGGATATAGTTTTAGATGACTCTCTTGATGTCTGAAATTTTGCCACAAGAGCTAAACAAATTTGGATAATATATTCTGAAAATCAAAAATTATATAAATTATATATAATTATAAAATCCTAAGAGTCTAACATAAAAGACAAAGACACAGTAGAGGCAAAGTGAAGAATTACACATGAAATTTTCACTTTAATTGTAGAACTACTGTTACGATAAATTATCATCAAAAGCTAAACTTCCACTTAACGTATAATGATTGCATGATTAATAGTAGAGGAGTGAAGTCGGATGCACTATAGGAAGTCAAATGATTTATAACCTTGTATTGCCTGGCAGGGTCACATTCTATCATTAGGACATTTCTGTGCCTGGCTAAGGGTTTAGTCACCCTAAGGGGTGGAACTTTTCTTGTACAACCTGAAAACGTTAACAGTACCTGGCCACAAATACACACACAAAAACCCCGACAAAAAGTATTTAACACACAGCTAAGTAAAAGCCAAAGTATTTGAAATACAAACCCTTCATCACCACATTAAGTTAAACATAGATAGTCTGCTAAGTCTGACGATTGGTAACCATGTAAAATTCAAATCAATAACATACATCAAAATAATTATGACTGTCAGGGAAATTAACAACAAATCAGAGGGCTGCCAGTAATTATCTATTTTTAAAAATGCAACAACAGTAAAAATTAGAGTATTTAATGTTTCAGTTCATGACACTGTTTCGAATGCTGCCTAAAAAGTGGTAGGGTAGATTTAAATGACACTGATTTTCTGAATGAGGCCTTATATAAAGATGAATTCAATGGTTCATGCAGTCATGAGGCAGTTCTGGCTGGGAACACAAAATACTTTGTAACACAGCACAAGAATGCACAATCTAATATCCATCTGTCTTAATGTTTAAACAGTAGCCTGTTTAAAAGTTTCATTGTTTCCACACAGAAAAAAAAGCATATCAATGAGGAAAATTTGGGGGTGAAGAGGATACTCAGGATTGTAATGGGAGGTATGTGACAGTGTACCAGCTCAGACTGCTCTCCTGTTTTCATTTACAAAATGCAAATAATACGATCCATTCTGTGGAACTGTTGGGAGGAATTAACAAACACTTCACAAATTATAATAAGCTCTATCACAGTAATGTCACATTAATTAATACTAAAAGTAACATTAATTTTATGTAGAGTAATCCCGCAGATAACAAGGGAAAAAATTACACAGGTGTTTCTTAAGCTGAGTTTTCAAGTTGGATGTACCTAGTGGAAAACAGACATACTACACAAGGCCTACTGAACTGTCCAGCTTCGCAGCACAGTCTACTGCAGAGTGGTAGCCCTCCTGATTCTGTGACTGACAGGTATCTCTGGCTCACTGCTGCCCCCAAGGACCTCCAAAGTATCTTGATGCATATTGCTCACCAGGGGAAAGATCAAAATTCAAAATGCAAAGTCAGGTTTGGACTAAATAAATATAGCTTTTGCACCTGTGTAAAATGAACCATAAAAAGCCAGGGACCATCTTTATTTTACTAACTGCAACTTTAAATTCAGGGATTCAAACTCAAAGATAAGAAATTTGGCATGCTGATTCCCTGTTACATGCAAAAGCACAATTTACTTTCCTTCCTTCCTTCCCTCCCTCCCTCCCTCCCTTCTTTCTTTCTCTTTCTTTCTTTCTTCTTTCTTTCTTTCTCTCTCTCTCTCTCTTTCTCTCTCTCTCTCTCTCTCTCTGTCTCTCTTTCTCTCTTTCTCTCTTTCTTTCTTTCTTTCTTTCTTTCTTTCTTTCTTTCTTTCTTTCTTTCTTTCTTTCTTTCTTTCTTTCTTTCTTTCTTTCTTTCTTTCTTTCTTTCTTTCTTTCTTTCTTTCTTTCTTTTGTTTTCTGAGACAGGGTCTCATTTTGTAGCTTAGGCTGGTCCTGAACTCGGCCTTGAACTCAGCAATCCTTCTGCCTCTGCCTCCCAAGTGCTGGGATTATAGGCATGAGCCACCACTCGTGGAACTGTGGTATGTGGTACTGATTGCTGGTGGGCATGAGTCACCACATCGAGTATTGTTGTATGTGGGTACTGGCAATCAAACCTGGGCCCTTGCGCTTGCAAGACAGGCACTGGAACCACTGACCTAAATCCCCAGCCCAACTTTGCATTTCTTTATATTTCAAGTAAATCATCTCAGTATACACTTTTAAAAGAGACAGAGTGTCATTTATGATTACATAAGAAATACACAAAGAAGTCACTGACACCCTACCACAGTTTCAAAGTGTTTTCTACATTTATGTAGACACACACTTTTAAGCTGCTAAAGCCATGTTTGAACCTGTGCATATTAAAAACACGGGGACACGCATACGCACTTTTACACTGCCACAAAAAGCACTTCATAAACACCTCTGATGACTTGAGATATTAAAAATACCCATGCTTGATTTTTCCTGAGTTCTAATAACTTGTATTTCTTTGAGAAGAATATCACATCCTTTTTTTTCTTCTTCAAATTTCTTACTGTTTCATAAATGTCTATGAGTAGCATATTAACGTCTTGCCTGGTTATCTGTTCTTTTCACTGAAAATGACTTCTCTCCATTTCTGCCTGTGACTGACTTGTCCCATAGTTCTGTATTACCTTCCTCAATTAATTCTGTACTAGTGAACTGGAAATCTAACCCTCAGACTCCATGCTAGAGGACCCAGCAGTAAACAAGACCTGCTGAAGAAACAGCATATGCTTTTAGTGCTGAGGTCAGTTAAGAGCATGAAGGACTCAGATCTGAAGGAGGGCCAGCTCAGCTAACTGGGGCAAGAATTGAAGGGGAGAAAAAGGTATAATTAGGCTGACTGGGGTCAAATCTTATGCCAGGTTACAGATTTTCACATGTTACTCCACCAGCACAGGTGAGCTATAAGAGAAGCAAAAATTGACACAGAGGTTTTTATTTAAAAATATGTATCACCACCACTTATGCAATGGGAGGTCTGGAAGGGGTATGGACACCCAGTGAGTTATGGAATAGCAAAGAGATGGCAGTACAGGGGTTCAGAGTAGTGGTAACCACTGATGGTGGAGTAGTAGAGACATTCTGAGAGAGAGTAAACAGGCTTTACGATTCGATGAGGAAAGGAGATGGAGGATCACTTCAGGTCTGTCGTTTAAACCACCACCTGCTAACACAGGACACAGGGAAGAGAGGGCAAGTTTGCAGGGCACGCAAGGAAACCGGTCTAGACACTCTGAACTGAGGAAACTTTCAAGACATTCAAGAAGACAGAGAATAATCAGAGAAGAGTCTGTTGCTATGGAAATATTAGTACAGAAGGCAATTTAAATCATCACTGGTAAATTTAAAAAAAAAATCAAAGGAGCTAAGAAATCTGATAGCTGAGACTGGGTCAGTGTCCCTATTTTAAGTCTCACTATCAGGTTACTATGCACACCTCTATCATCACAGTTTTTACACTATCATGAAACTCAAGACAGTGAAGTACTTCCTGTTTATAAGTCTACCGCTCAGACAATAAACTCCCAGAAGCATAATCAAACTTTACTAGTTTCTGTACTCCAATGCTGGCAAGGTTCCCGAGGCTCTATACACATTCAATAAAAAGTCTACAGAGCTTAACTGTTAGCTTGAGATTATTAAAAAAGCAATGCATACACACCCCGAAGAGCTTAACAAACCGATTGGGTTTAGCCCACATCTACATTATGCCCCCTGTGACTAAGGGGAAGTTACTAAGTTACTGAACACTGCAGTGGTGCCTCTTATCTTCATTCCTAACTTAAGGCTGATAACAAAATCTTCCAGAGAGCTAGGAAAACTCAGTAAGACGTCCTGGAATGTGCTCGACACAGGGCTCATACAAGGCGTGCAAACGTAGCTGGTCTTGCTGCTGCTATCACCACATTTCTTCATCCTCCACAGACAAAAACGTTCAAACATGGAAAGGATTTCTAGTTACTCATTGCAGTCCCTCAAGCTTTGGAACACAAACCAGACCATATTTCATCAAGCTTAAAAGCAAGGAGTAAAATAAAAAACACAATTCTCATATACCTAATAAGTCAAATTAGTATTGGGGAAAAAGTCCTTAAATTTAACCATGTATTAAAAAAAAAAAAAAACCACCCCAAATAACAAAAACTCATTTCAAATAAAAACAAATAGTTGACTGTGAGGTTTATCTCTAGGGAGGAGGTGTGGGAGAAAGTCATGAAGGAAATAAAAAAAAGGAGAAAGAAAAGTCGAACCATGTACTACATATTATAAAAAAGAAATGTTACCTGCAAAAGTAGGACATTAGAATTCTAACTTTTTATCATATTAAGTTTTAAAATTAAGCTTAAGATGTTCATTTCATTCACTTTGCAAGGTGTCAGTTATCATTTTAAAAACAGCTTTATCTCTTTACAAAGAAGCTTTGTACTTTTCCTAATTACCAATACTAGGAGGCTACAATTTACTAGACTAATTTAGCACTGCATTAATGCTAATATAATTTTTAAATATTATTTTTATTTGCAAGTATAAATGTTAACTCGTTAGGTAGCTAAACATATCCTAGTGTAGCTTCTCGTTAGTATAAGAGTTAGCATACACTGAGATCAAACCTTGTGTTCTGATTATTATTTCAAGAGTGTGAATACACTGTCCTGAACCACTCACAGCACATCAAAAATTTAATCAAGAGGAAGCATAGTAGAGAAAAAAAAAGTAAAATATCCTATTTGGACAGTTTCCTTTCACTGGTTTTTGGAGGATTAATTTTCACATAAAAGGGCTGCTTTAACATTAAAAATGTTTAAATTCAGTGTCCAATGACATCTTAATAAAGATGTTATAAAATAAGTTATTTAGAAAAACAGGACAAAATTCAAGCTTCTCTAGTTAAAAAATAGCAAAGAGTCGGGGCCGGGGATATAGCTCAGTGGTTCGGCGCCTGTCTTGCAAGCGCAAGGGCCCAGGTTTAATCCCTGCCATAGGGCCAGCCTGAACTACAAAGCGAGACCCTGTCACAAAAAAAAAATAGCAAAGAGTAAAAAAGCCCAATGTATGTAAAGCAAATAGCGTTATAAAATGGATACCCACCTCATGTAAGCCTTTTTACCAAAGCTGATCAGATATAAAGAACTGAAGTTCACATCATTCAAAAAACAATTCAGAGAACTTAGCTAGAGATCAGATGACAGAATTTTTAAAATTTAAAATCAGAAAGTTACACAACAGTAAGGTGAGTAATTTGGTAAACATTCAAATACCAATTCTTACACAGAAGACATTATAAGAATAATAAGGAAGTTTTCTGGCCTTTCTGGCCAAATTAGTTGATTTTCCTTACTGTAAATACCAGAGACAGGCCAAATTTATAAAGAAAAGAGCTTTAGTTAGCAAACAATTTTGGCAATTCCAGGACACAGTGCTGGCACCTATCTGCTCAGTCTGGTGATGGTCTTCTTGCTGGTAGCACCCCACGGCAATGCAGAGTATTGCAGGACAAGACGTGGCTGGGCCTGTGTGTGAATTAATGTTCCTGCACTGTTTCTTGTGAAGTCCCAAGATTCAGTCACAGGACCTCCATCCTAGTAACTCTAACTCTATCTAAACCCAATGGTTTCCCAAAGACACCACCCCAAAACACCATGATCATCCACTTCATACCAAAAGTGTAAAGTTTCAGGTTGACCTGACTTAGTGGAAACAAATTATATTCAAATCACAGTACAAATTTAAAATAGACTGAAAATTATAAAGAAGCTGATCCTCTTCAGATACTGACTTTACTAACCCTGGTAGGGTCTTAAGTTTGAAGCCATTTGTAAGATGCTTCTCAGTGACAGAAAGTTGAGAACCACTGGGCTAGAACACCATAACAGGCAGTCAAAACGATGGAATTTCCCTTTCAGTAAGTCTTTGAAAAGGACCATATTCTTGTATCAGGACTCTTTATTATAAAGAACATCAAGATTTCTGCATTCTGTTTACCATGGCCTGTTTCCTGAACTTCATTCCTGTCCTAAACTGGCACAATCTGCCTTTTGCCTCTACACAATACAAAATGTTACAAAGACGCAGCTCCAAGGCTGAGGCCGGCCAAGGCTGAAACTCCCTCCTCCTGGACCGCTCCAGAGTGTAGAGCGCAGGGCTCCTGACTTTCAAACTTCTCCTTTGCTGCTCCTGCACCTGGCTTCTGGAGATACCTTTCCTGGGTTTTTCTTCTATGGCAAATAGTTTTGTCTGCTCCTTAAATTAAAAGTTCTTCATTGTAGCCAACAGTAGTTCCTGATCTTAAAACAAGAGTTAGGAGCCCCTAGAAATTGTATACAGATATAACTCTACAGGTGTCTGAAGAGGTCAGTTTTCCTCATACTCTCAAGCAAGTTCAAGAGCCCTGAAAGTTATAAACCAGCACCATAAATCCTCACCCTCATGAAGCTTTTCAGGCTTCAAATGCTATCCACAAGTTTATTCAGGATGGCTCCTACATCAATACTAACTCATCAGAGATCTGGTTCTGGATTCTCAAATATCTAGTAGACACATTAGTTTCAAATTAACATTTTCACAAGTTCAATAATCTCAGAAATACTTGTTGTGTCTCTTTCTTTTAGTGAATGGAAATTCCAGAATCATCTTTGATCGCTCATTTTTCCCCTATGCATATTTAATTTCAAATCTAGTTTATTTTCTGTATCTAAACAGTTTTATTTTAGGATATAGCTTCAAATGAGAATCTTCTATGCTTTGCAACCTTCAAGATCTAGTCCATCTACCAAACAGCTACCAGAATTATCTTCCTAATTTGTCACACTCCTATTTAAGAAAATATGTCTTGTCTCTCTTAGACAGAATAGAATCTAATCTGCTTGGCTTGGAATGCATTACACATCCCACCTCTAGCCCTCCTTTTATAACCTAATCTTCTACTTCCAGTCTAGACTTTACGCCACTCCCCCTTGCAATGCCAGACTCTTTCATGACTGCACACACCTGCCCAGAATGCCCTTTCCCCACTTCTTCAACTAGGAAACTCTCACAATTGTACATTTAGTATAAAGTAACTGATGAGAAGCAAGTCCTGTGGATAGACACTGGGAATACGGATTAGCACAAAACAGTCAAACAAAGCACTCTTCTAGAAGTTACACTCCAGTGTAAAAAAGACAACATACAGACGTGACACCAATTAAAATTATCATAGAAGCTAATCTGGGAAATAAGAGGATAAAATAAAAACTGGGGCAAATGATCTGAGAAAGGGCTGCAGATTTAGCTCACTGGTTCTGGCGCCTGCCTAGCAAGTGCAAGATCCTGAGTTCAATCCCGGGTAACAACATACAACAATGCTGGGCACGGTAGCTCACGCCTGTGATCCCAGCACTCAGGAGGCAGAGGCAGAAGGATTGCTTAGTTCGAGGCTGAGTTGAGGACCAGACTGAACTACAAAGCAAGACGCTGTCTCAACCCCACCCCCAGCCAAAACCAACAAAAAATGATCTAAGGAAGGCATTTCAACTATCTAGGAGGAAAAATGATTCTTCAAGTGAGATCTTGAACAACAGGAAGGAGTCAGCCATAGTAACATTAGCATAAGGGTATCCTAGCAGAGCACTTGGCAATGAAAACTCCTATCAGTAAGACACTGCCTACTAGACTATCGGCACCAACCTCCCTCCAGTGAAGTGCTGAATTTAAATGTCTTTTGGGTTTTGTTGTTGCTGTTTGTTTTTGGGTCAGGATCTCTACTTAGTTCAGGCTCATGGCTATCCTCCATCTATCCCCTACCTCCCCAGAGCTAGGATTACAGGCCTGTCTTCACCATGAGGGGTGTAGAAAGAAAACATTTTTGCAAAAAAAAAGGAATCCTAGAGATTAAGATTTAGTCTTTTTTTTTTTTTTTTCCTTTTTTTTGAGACAAGGTCTTGCTTTGTAGTTCAGGCTGGCCCCGAACTCAGCCTCAAACTCACATTATAGCAATCCTCCTGCCTCTGCCTCCACAGTGCTGGGATTACAGGCGTGAGCCACCACACCCAGCACTGTTGTATGTGGTACTGATTGCTGCTGGGCGTGAGTCTCCATGCCCAGCATTGTATGTGGTTACCGGGGAACTGAATCTGGGTCCTTGCGCTTGCAGGACAGGCGCCGGAACCACTGAGCTAAATCCCCAGTCCTCAAGATTTATTCTTAGAAGAAACAGTATACCAGAAAGCATGCATGCTTAATGTATATACATATTAAACACATAAGTAGTTTTGCATTATGCATTGAAACAGAATTTTCAAGTAGCTTTATACCATTCAAGTTCTCTAATCACTTCCTATTATTTCATAATTTCAATTTCCATGATGTCTGATTTAGTGCTACTTGATTTATCAGTTATTATGGGTCTCAGTTGAGGAACCACCCCCAATCTTGAACACCAACTATAATCCAGGAGATTTTCAAATACAGAAATATATTTTGATTCAAGAAAATGAGTGTTTTAACTAAAACATACTGGCAGACTTTTAGCACTTCCAATATTCCATTTTCCTTCTCCTTAATGTTACTTGTTTTGTTACTGTGTAAATGTCAGAAAACTTACATAAACCTAGATGATTTAGCCTATGCCTATCCACCAGAGGTAGTCTATTGTCTATAAGATACAGACATGTATAACATGCTACTGTCCTGAATACTGTAAGTAATGGTATTTATATTTTAAACAATCTAAACAGAGAAAGTACAGTAAAATGTCAGTAGGTGCCCATGACTATGTTTATACAAATAGTTTTGCACTATGGAATAAAGCAGAAGCTTTAAGACTACTGGCCACCCAAAAGTTTTCTTTGACTGCTATTCTGACCTAAGATTTATGTTAATATGATATTGAGAAAACAGACTTATCTGTACAGCTTTTTAATAGGTTGAGCTATGTCACATCTTTGACTTCACACCCCTCAAGAGTGAAGAAAACGGTACTTCTGAGATGAGCACACTGAATCTGTGCTGAAGAAGATCTAATGAACTGCATGGTCCTGTCTCCTGTGACCACATGGATCCGTGGTTACCACACCTCCTAAAATGTGGTCAGCCCTTGAGTAATTATGGGGTGCTGAGTACAACTTCACTAGACTATTCACACACACAAGAAACTACTGTAGCAGTAAGCAGGTGGGAGAAAAAAGGCTTTGCAGCTTAATAAACATAGCTGACAAATTACAAAAGATGGGTTGGTTCCTGTTCCACAGAAGCTTCAAGTTCACATATGTCCTATAAATGCTAACTCTAGCCATGAATCAAATACTCATCTTCTTTTGTGTGTCTGGGTTACACACTGGCTTTACTGTCTTTGTATCCAAAGGATGGTAATATCTGTCCCTGAAAGGGTGTGGTGGAAAGATTAGTAGGGAAATATTAACGATGTGATAGACTTTTGCCTCAAAATGAATTTTACTGTAGACAAGAGTATTTACAACTTGGAGGCTTGTTTTTTAAAAAGGTCCTAGCAGTCATCAAAGCATATACAATTACAGGAGACATGCATCTACATATATTCTTGTGAAAAAAAACCAGGACCATTTCTTCTTTTATCTCAATACTTTTTAGATCAAAAATCCATAAAGACTGTGCCAGTAATATTAATATCATATCAACATTAAGCCTATTACTGTCAGTCTAGTTGTTCAATGCAATGTGATCAGCTGGACTTCACTTTCTTTAAACAGAAAAGTGAAAGTCACACCTCTAAATACGAATATACTATTTGCCAATTTCTTGGCTGTAAGAAGGTTTGTAAAAACAATTAAATTGAAATTGGTACACATGGGAGAAAAAATTATAAAACTTTACCCCAACATATTCAAGGCAAAATATAAGTTTAATAATACATTTTATGTTATCCATATTTTATAAAACATATTTTATCTAAAACAATGTTTTATCAGACAAAACAGGGAAGAAGATTCTGCTATTCATTTTGTTTAACCAGAAACATTTCACTTTAAAAGTTAATGATCTAATGGCAACCTAATCAAAGCTAAAATTATTTCCCTGTTAGGTAGCCTCTCAGTATTTGGTTTTAGCCTTACTATAAACAAATAACTCTGCCATCCTTCCAAGTTATTTATCTACCACGAGGAAGCAGAACAGAAATTCCAGCTGTTTCTAAAACTGCAAGAAAGCTATTTAGAGCAAATACAGTGACACAAAATCTCTAAGTTAAATGACTTGACAATGACACTGCCAAGTTTCAAGTTTACCATCAATTAAGGTTATACAAGAAAAAAAGTGTCTTCCAAAGAAAGACTAATTCTGCTAAATGAAACCAACGGGGTCTATTCCTTTTATTCAGCTAAACAACCAGGCAAGTCCTCAGGGAAAAAGCATTTCAATAGCTGCAACCCTGCGCCAGACTAGGCTTTGTTGGCTTTCCTTTTCCAAGAAAACATAGATCTCTCCTTTTACTTAGTCCATCTGCCATAAGTGATAACCAGATGTCTGTGTCACAATTCAAAATAAAAAAAAAAAAATACCCTTCCTTTTCAAAACCTAACCACAAAGTCCAATGGTCCGTGATAAAAAATAAATTAGTAAAAGCCTATAAATAAAAGAAACACAGCACTCAAGCAACCAAACAGTTCACCTTTACAGCAGTGAGCAGGACCACGAACAGCACTTGCTCGCATTTTTACAACTCTTAACTAAAATTACAAGTGCTTCACACTTTGTTCTCATAGCAGTTCCATGAAGTAGAACTACTACTAATGCCACACTGCAGATAAGAAAATTGAAGTTTAGGGCACTGAAACACATTTGTCCCAGGCCACTCCACTAATGAGCAGAGAGCCATGATGTTAAACACAGACATCTTACATCCAGAGTCCAGGCTATTAAATGCTACACTCATGCTATCCCAAGAAATGAAACTGGCAGCTTATAGCATCCCTAGGATAGAAAGCTGACACTTCAGGCATCAATTATTAGATTTCAAAAAAGTTTTTCTCATCTAGTAGATAAGTCTCTGAAGTGAAATAAAAATAAACATCATTTCCACATTTCCACATAACATGATAAACTTCAAAATACACATCAACATGATATGAACTTATAATATGATGGAGATTCATAGTCCTGGCCTTCAAAAAACTTCTAATTTAGCAGGAAGGATGACATCCACATGCCAATATCTATAATATCAAGCACTATGTAGTAAAAGTAACTAAAAATCAAACTAGACCTGTCCCTTTTTGTTACTCATTATGCCATTTCTCTACTTTGTACAAATATACAAAGAACACTGGGTGCTCAAAACATCTTCCATCCTGTTATATAAACCTGAAGTAGCATGGAGCAAATAAAAGGTGCAACAAATGGGAATACACTTGAAGGTATTTTTTTTATTAGTACAAATATCACAATACAGCTAAATTTTCAAGCCACTAAAGGTTCTTACTCTGAAGTATTCTACTACAAACTCTTCTAAAATCAATTTAACTTTGTTTTTCAGAGCAATAATTTCATCACATGGTCTATGATGCAACAGAAGGAAATCAATTATCTGGTTGTTACTGGCCTCCTTTATTAAAAAAAAGAAAACTATTCAAACCCACTAAATCATGTAGTATTTGCTGATTTTTAAGTAACCTGCCATAGATATGCATAATAACATGCTCAAGAAATATTTAGTTGTGTTTTATTATTTGTTCTACTTTATGGAAAATTCTGCTCCTTTTACATATAGCTTCATCCACATAAAAATTTTGATGTGAAAATTTCCCACATAAAGAAAAATGTAGAGAAATCACTTAGTTTCCTCAAATTTGGCAAACACAATTTTAATCAAATATTCAAATCCAAAATGATCAGCACAGATTGATGTTAAGAATGTTTTTGAATAATTATGAAAATTTAAGATCCAACGAAACACAAAACAGATTCAGTTATCATTTTACTTTTGAATGCTTTTTCACCTAGAATTACCACGTATACAATTGTAGTATTAGCACCTCTTCCAAAATTCCTTTTACTCTGAAAAGTACAAATATTTTCACACAGACAAGCCCATAAGAAAAGAAAAAAAGATACTAACAGTGTAAAACAAGCATTTTTCACTGGGACATGATTAAGTACAGAGTGGAATCAACACCAAATGTTGGGAGTATTGGGACACAGGGCAAGGTAACAAGAATTGGATCATTAATAAAAGGTATATGACTGGACTTAAACTCTCTCCACACACATATTCTAACTAGGAAGCGACAGAGGACTCAGCAAATAAGTTCAAAGTAGAGTCTGATGGCAGCCTTGAGGTCCAGGGAGTTCATTATAGGTCATAGACGCTACGAAATAAATCTTGGAACTCAATATCCATAATATCCAGTGGGGTCATCCCAGATCATCCTTCACAGAATGGCCAAATGAAAAGATTAAATAACATCTCTGGATTCATTAATCCAGAGAGAGAAATAATGATTTTTTTAAGAAAAAAAAGAAATATTCAATTTTTCTTCTTAGTCTTAAAATGCAGTATTTCCCAATTTCACACTTCCCATTCTTGTTAAAGAAACTGCCCATCACTTTGCATATACATGAAATTACTTTATTTAATTAATGAACCTCAATTTCAGATTACAGGCCTAATATGAAAACTCTTGACCCAGAAACTGCATATTCTAGTTAGTCCTCTCATTCAGGAGAGTACACAGTAGCAGATCATCACAGTTTCTGAACCTGATTTGAGTACACAGTATGAAAAGAGGGGACACTGAGGATACAGATAGGGACTTTTTGTTAAAAGATTTAGTAAAAGACATGGGGGACAAACAGAAGCTGTAGTTGGGTTGACATAACTGCCTCTATGATTTATCAATTTTATTTCCATCATTAATCTTTCACTCTTTATATGGAGAGCTGTGTTCTCACTAACCACAGAAATATTATTACTGTAATATGCATACGTGACCTTTCCAGTGTGCCACAGGCAAACCTCATCTACTGGCCTAAAATGGTTTTGTAAAGTATTAAACCATTAAGTAGTTCGTGATGCACAGCTAAAAAGACAGTATAAAATGACGAATACTTCACTGGGCATATCAAACTGAGTAATTTTTTTCAACTAGATAACGCTGAAAAGTTCTTGATGGGAAGGAACTGTCATCCTCTTTACACTTTGAAAAAGTCTGCAAATTACTGCACCATAACTGAACGTTCTCGTTATAACTCTCGTTTCCAACTTCCCCAGGGACGTTGCCCTTGCTTCTTCACATATACACCCCACACTAAGCTTGTCCTCTTTTCTTGAGCACGACTTTAAGGCACATTCTTAACCCTAAATTCACAAGTTCACACTAGTCACAGCCGCTGTGGAACTGCAGGTGACAGATGCAATCAGACAACTCACAGATATGCATTGTCTACAATTTGCAATGACACAGCCGCAGATCTGTACATCCTGGCATAGAAGGTTTTTTTTTTTTTTTTTTAAAGTCGTTCCTTGATTTACTTTTCAAGCTCTTGCGATTATGCTCAGCCCTATCTACAGTTCATTTTCTCTTGCTCGTTCCAGTTTTTAATCAGACCTACCTCTGGCCAATAATAACAATAATAAAATAAAGTGGGGCTGTTGGCACTGCCAGACCAGGAGCCCATCAAGCCGCTATTTTGGAGCGTTCGCGCCGCTGCAGAGAGGCCGCTGGAAGTTTTCCGCGAAGCAATGGATCCCCAGCATCTCTGCGCGGCGCCTCTCTCCCAGGGTGCGGGTACCACAGAGCCAGATGGGAAATCTCCCCTCCTAGTCTTCCCAGGGGTCTTTTACCCCAGCCTGACTGGGGAGGCGCCCGGGCGGGAACGCCCCACCCCCACCCGTTATCCCTAATGAGATGCCCAAACCTCTACCTCGTCCTCACCGGAGCGAGACGCTCCCGCGGCCACCGGGCCACTTTCCCCACTCGACTGCTCTCCTCAGTCGCCGCCCCCGCACGCCTCCCCCAGCACCCGCCCGGCGCCCGCCCTCCCGTTCCTCGCCCACACGCCCGCAGCCGCGCTCGGGCAGCCGGGTGCCCGCCTCCCCCGCCCGGGGTCGCTGGCGGAGTTACCGTGGGAAGACCGGGCGGCCACAGAGGACGCGGCGGCAGCGCTGCTGCCGGTTGCGTCGGATGCGAAGCAGAAGCTGGAGGACAAGGATGAAGATGAGGCGAGCGCGCTCCCCAGTCTCCATGGACCTCCTGCCCCAGCCCGTTACTAGGAGCCCCCAGAGGCTCGGGCTCGGTCTTCCCCGCTTTGTTGTTCCGGGTACAGGGCGGCCGCCGCTTCCCCGCGACAATAAATAGACTAGCCGCGGGAGAGCATAGAGACTGTGCGAGGGGGCTAGAGCGTCGCCGGGCCGGGCACTTCTGGGCGCCTCACTAGCCACTCATTTCCGGCTTTCACTGCTCTCCGTCACTTTCCCCCGCCTGGCCCGCTTTACCTTCCTGCTTCCGGGTCTCCAAGTTAGGCCCGCCTGCGCTCTGGGTGATCTATATGGAGTGACCGGGTGGTGCCAGAGGGCGTTAAGCTGGACTGTGTTGCTTGAGAACAACTTTGAAAAGGTTCTGTATCCCTTGTGTATTCTTAGTTGATTTCTAAAGATGTCCATTTAATTTTGGGCATAAGGTATACCACAAATAGACTTTTTTTTTTTTTCTTTTTGGTCAAAAGTTAGAGATCTAGAACCAGCACTATCTTGTAGACCAAGAAGTTAGATTTTTTTTTTCCCCCAGACGCCAGGGGAAGTAGAATTTTAAATTGGAAATTAACACGGTCTGATTTACAAAGAAAATGGAGAAATGCTCTGTTCTATTGCCTACTGCCGTTGCTCAAAAGTCAATTTCACAACAGTGATAATTCTAACACTTTATGCGGCGCTCTTCAAGAAGACCAGCAAGGTACCCTGAATCAATCTGGGTATGGTACTCTGGGCTTCTTTTTGTCATGGATTTGTCAACAGTTTGCTTCATTACGGAAGTGGATGTGGTTCTACTGCAAGCACCATTTTCCATTAATAATAGATTTATTGAGTGCTTATATA
Organism: Petromus typicus; assembly: GCA_004026965.1. Taxonomy (NCBI): domain Eukaryota; kingdom Metazoa; phylum Chordata; class Mammalia; order Rodentia; family Petromuridae; genus Petromus; species Petromus typicus. The sequence goes on along the minus strand of PVIR01004156.1, from coordinate 8,171 downwards.
CTAACACTTTATCTGATATGCCATTGCTCTGACCAAGATATTGATTTCAAAAGAGAGAAGTTAAAGACAGTGAGATAAAGTCCACAGACTTCACTGCTTTTGTAACATGTGCTGCTATTCAAATGCCACAAGGTATATTTTTATCTAAAGCTATTGATTAATATAAGAATCAATGGCTAGAACTGAGAAATTAGAATTGTTTAACACATAGAAATAATTTAGTCATAGATGGTAGAGATGGTGAAGAGCCATTCATCTCAGAAAAATAGCAAACATCGTTAGGTCAGCGTTATTGAAAATCTGATGTAAATTTGCAAGCTGTAATTTTCAGATACTGAATAGATTTAGAAATTTATAGGAGCATTTTGAAACACTTAACAGTTTGACATCACGGGATGTGTGCATTTTTCTGTTTGTGAAAGCTTTTGTTGTGATGGATTGGTAACCAAAAACTAACAACAAAACAAATCTTTTCATCAAAGGAAATTAAAAGACCCCATTGATAGATTATTTGTCATGTCCAATAATGTAGCTTTAGTGAACTTGATTGAGCAAGAAAAAGAAGAAAATCTGACTGTAAAGATATTGGCTCTTTTTTGCCTCCTGTAGTGTTATGGGGAATCTATTTTGCCATGGCCTTTCTGAAAGAAACACGCAATAGTGGGCAAAAATCAGACAGCATTGTTATGATGAGTACTTTCAGCTAGCGGACTAGTTATCCTGTATTGCTAAGAATCAGATAATACTAAATGTTCCACCCCATAAAAAGTTAATACACTAAGTGTGAATGTGGAGACCCTGAGAGTGAAGTCAAGGATGCCTCGCTCCTCAGAATTCTCCTCAGATATCTTCCATTATATCCCCTTACCATAAAAATGATTTCTTTCATTCCAACTAAGAGGGGACAACTTAAGGAACAGAGTCTGGTGCTGTAACCTGGCTTTATATTCCCAGCCTGTATCATCCCCTTACACTCAGACAAAGTTTATTAACAAGATGTTGAACTAAGAGCTAGAGTGAATGACAGAGTTGCCAGGCTAGTTTCCAAGATACAGAAACAGGAAGGGCAGGGTCCACATTCAAAGCTCATGTCTCAGTGAGATTTCCAATAACAAGTAAATGGATTTCCCTGAATGACACTGACTGGCAGCCAAGTAAAGTTTTAAGGTATTGCCAGAAAGTACTCAACCTGGCAAAGGGTACTGATGGTTGGACCTCTTCAAAGGGAATATCCTAGTCTTCAGATGTGATAGAAAGATAAATTAGACTACCAGGACCATTCTGAGAGCTTCCTTCTCTAGAATTTACACCTCTAAGGCAAACTTTTTGAGATGAAATAAATCTTGGAACTTTGATTCTCTGCTAGAGAAGCACCTTACTTTCTCCTAAGTAGGGCACAACACTCTATATCCACAATTTAAAGGATGAAAGGTGTGTTTTGGTGTACAGTTTGTAGAGGGTTTAATCCATAGTCAACATACTTCAAGGAAGAGCAGGGACTCATGGCAGAGAAGAACCAACTCATGCCATGGAGGGCAGGAAATAGAAAGAGATCAAGGAAGGAGGGAGGGAGATACGGCCTTCTGGGCCACACCTCCATTGACCCACCTCCTCCAACCAGGCCTCACCTTCCAAATCATGTTTGGCTATAACTTCATCAGTGGTGACTCAGTCACCTGCCTAATCCTCTTTCTATGAGCACATGAGTCTCGGGGGGACATCACAATATAAACCATAAAAAGAAATACAGTTCTTACTCTAACTGCCCTAGTTCAGCAGGCATATGCTCACATCATTATATATCACTTTTCTTGTTAATTTTGATCTCATTCCCCCTCCTTTATCATGTACTGGGGGGTTGGATTCATTATTTGTCATTTAGCCACATCTGGACCTGATCAAGAATGACAGCACTGAAAGATCCTGAGTTTGGTGTGAATTCAGTATCTGGACATGACTGTGTTTTCTTTTTCTACTGAGGAGATGGAATACATTTGCAGTGGTATATGGGAAAATTAGTTTATATTAAGAGGTCCCAAAGATAGGGATAAAATTCATGGGTGTGGGCATACCTGCACTTAGCGATCAAAGACTGAAGTGTAGGGAAGACTTTTGCTTTATTTGGTGAGGATTCCTCTATTATATTGGGAAAAGAACTGTTTGCCTATTCTCAAACTTTAGGGGACCCAAATGGAATGTTATTAGCCTCAGTGATTTATAGAGAAGAGGGATACTTATCTGAGCTGGGCCAATAGTACCTGTGCTATGGTGCATTTATTACCACAGTAGATTATTATTTATTTCAGTTTCAAATGTATTCCTGTGAGACAGATCCAGATCCCTATAAATAATTTCTTTTTCCTTGCTATCACAGTGTTAAGTCTGTCAGTAGAGAATACTGACAAGACACTGAAATACAAAAGAATTTATTCTTTGATTTCACTGTGCTCCTCACACAGACTTCTGCAGTATAGAAGCCTACTCCCAAATCCATTCTTTGAGAAGATGGTAACTTTCCCAGATCTGAAGGGCACTGGAGCAAGCTTGAAGTGTGCATAATTCAGACTATTTGTCTTCCTAGCGGGTCAAAAGTGAGAGATAAAGCCAAGTGTAGTGACAAAACCTGTAATTACAGCTACTCAGGAAGATGAGATAGGAGGATCATGAGTTCAAGGCCAGCCTAGGCAACTTGGTGCAAAAAAAAAAAAAAAAAAAAAATTAAGGGATAACCAAAATGAGCTAACCACTTTGTCAATAGTGTGTCTACAATGTCTTGGAATTGGAGGGCCTGAGATTGGAAATTGGGTGACAAGGAAGTCTGAGAAAGAGGTGTGTGGACAGACTTCTTTGTATGAGCACACACCATGCATATATTTATGTCCTATTGAATGTACCCTAAAAGAATCCACTTAAGAGGACACTGTTAATGGGTGGATAAAATACAAAACAGCATATGAGGATATCAGTGCGTGTCTTTGCTCAGTCACCCATTGTTTGCTTACTGCATCTATAATCACTGTGGTCATAGTATTAGTGAAGGAAGGCATGCGTGCACTCAACAAACTGGCTTTCGCTTCCCAGGGCTCACCTTCCAGTACTCCTGCCACGTGCTTCATCTGTCAGTAGCAGAGAACAGCAATGTGTACCTAATCTGGCTCTATTCTCAGAGGGTGAAGTGGCTGTCGTCTGATTACAGCCGATCACATTGGAGCTCTTCCATCAAAGAAACAAATATTCATCCTCACATATTCTGGAGATGATTTGGCTTTTACTGTTCATAATGTTTCTGCCTGCACCACTGTTTGTGAACTCACAAAATCAGTGTGATCAGTCACCCTTTCCTCTGATCAGACAACTCATTTCACAGCGAAGGAAGTGCCTTCGAGTGAATGGAGCCGAACATACTCACCACTGGGAAGCAGCTCCCTGAACTCAATGATGAAATTACTTAGGAAGATACAGTTGTGGTCCCACCTGGGAGACAATATTCTGGAAAAAATTGGATTCTGCCTTATCAGAACAGCATTCTTAGGTTATGAGTCATGAGACACTGTCTCTTCTATAGTCAAGACACATGTGAATCAAGATGTGACAGTGAGATACTTACAATACCACCAATAATCTTCTCCCTGAAATTTTTCTTCCTTACCTGGGAACTTTACTGCTGGCTAAGTCCTTCGGCGAGAAGGCTTCCATCAAGAGTTGTGACGATTTTATGAAGTTGGACAAGGAAGCTACTACCTAGTTATTTGAGTTTCTTATACCACGAAAACAAATGGTAAATCCAGGAGGTAGTCTAGAGGCTGGATGATCAGTTTTGACTGGCTCCTATGCACTGGAGGTACAGAGGGCACTCTGGATCCCACAGAATCCTCGTTGTCCTTCCCAGTATCAAGGTCAATGAAAATCAACTACAACCAGATATCAAAGGTAGGATGTCTGAGGAGTTGGACTCTTCAAAATGTGCGTGGCCCCTCAGATCAGTTTTTAATATTTCTATGAATTAACAGTTATATTTATTGTGTTAATTTAATTGAGTTTTAGAAACAAAGGAAAATATAGGTTATTAGGCCCAATATTCAGTTAGGCATTTAAAAATTAAATTTATATGTAAGAAAAGGTGAAGCTTAATATTAACATTGTTTGAATTATATAGAATAAACAATTACTTTGAAAATGCATTTGACTTTCTATCAGTGGAGAAGTTACTCACTTTATTTGTATTGCAGGAACTGTATTATACCCTTAGCAACTCAGTTAGGCTGGGGGCAAGGGATAGAGGTTGATGCAAGAAAAGTCCCCAAACTTGACTGAAATAGAAGTTAAGTTATGAATAATTTCAAATTTTCTTGTTAAGTAAGATAACTAAGACAATTCTATCAAGAGAGAATAAATTGGTATATAAATTCCCTTGTAACACAAGAGATAAATGAAATGAGAAAACATTTTAAATGAGTCAGAAAGTACAAAAAGAAGTCAAGAAGTATAAAATTAAACCAAAAAACAAATAGAAAATATAAGGTCAGAAAGTAGAAACAAATTCCAAATTTCCAGCAATTATGCTATATGTGGATGGATTAAATTGATCTTACAAAAATGAAAAATATAGTAATATATTAAAATAATTCAATTATATTATATATATATAAATCTTTTGAGATCATAAATTAAAAACCAGATAATTCTGGTATGTTAAATGAACAGACAAAAGGAACTTTACTATCTTTAAAACACTCTATATTTAAAGAAGGGAAAAGTGGAAAATTAAAAAATAGAAAAGATTCCAGGAATATATTAGCTAACAAAACTAGTAGCCATATTAATATCAGGCAAAATGAAAACAAAATTAATGGAAATAATAATAAATTGACAAATTTATATCAGAGCAGATGTATCAATAAACTTTACTCTCTGAATAAAATAAAATTAGTAGAGATATAGGAAGTTTAATATTATTATTTTTTAATTTTTTTTTTTTTTTTGAGACGGGGTCTCGCTTTGTAGTTCAGGCTGGCCCCGAACTCAGCCTCAAACTCACATCACAGCAATCTTCCTGCCTCTGCCTCCCGAGTGCTGGGGTTACAGGTGTGGGGTTCTAGACCACGCCCAGCACTGTGGTATGTGGTACTGATTGCTGCTGGGCATAAGCTCCACACCCAGTATGGTATGTGGTTATTGGGGATCAAACCCAGACCCCTGCGCTTGCAAGACAGGTGCCAGAACCACTGAGCTAAGTCCCTGGCTCTATCTATTTTAAAGCATAAAGCCTGACAAATTTTGAACATTTTGATGAAATAAAACAAATTTGGCAAAAAGTGGCTTAGGAAGGAATAGACCTCTGAATTTTGGTAACTGTCCAATTCTACTGAGAAAAGCAACTAAAAAGCAGGAGGTACTGGGGAATATAGAAGCTTTTTTAAAAAAAGTAAATACTTTCCTGGAAAAAAAATAAGAGACAATGAGACCAAACTGAAGAGCAAGTAATTAAGAAAGAAAAGTAAGCCCCAGGAGGTTTGTCTGCCTTATGAACATTTGCTAATCACTGATTTTGCACTTTCATTTTGGTGTTCTCATTAAACACAGTTGCCCAGAGATTGCACTAAATGGGGAGTTGAACTGGAGCCTCTCCTGACACTAAAGCAAGACTAATAGAGTACAGCATGAGAATAAAAATATACTTAAATAAGCCCACCTGCAGCTGCTTCTATTATGTTAGTGGCTCTTGGAATTTCAAGTCCTGATTTTTTTTTAAAGTTTTTTTTTGAGACAGGATCTCACTTTGTAGTTCAAGCTGGTCCTGAACACAGCCTCGAACTCAGCAATCCTCCTGCCTCTGCCTCCCAAGTGTTGGGATTACAGGCATGAAACACCCATGCCAGACATTGTGGTATGTGGTACTAATTGCTGATGGGTGTGGGTCACCACACCTGGCATTGTTGTATGTGGTTACCTGGAACTGAACCCAGGCCCTTATACTTGCAAGGCAGGTGCCATCGCTGAGCTAAATCCCCAGCCCCTTGCTTCTATTTTTGTGATGTATTTATATTTATTGATTTGATGGTGTTAAACCATCCTTGCATTCCCTGAGACTAAGCCTGCTTTGTCATGATGTTGTGTGTTTTTTCATGATTTTTTGTATTCTGTAGTATCTTTTTTTTTTGAGACAAGGTCTTGCTTTTGTAGGTCAGGCTGGCCCTAAGCTCACTACATAGCCCAGGCAAGCCTCGAACTCACAGCAATCCTCCTGCTTCTGCCTCCATCCGACCAGCATGGTGGTATATGGTAGTGATTGCTGAGGGGCGTGAGTCACCATGCTTGGCACTGTGGTATGTGGTTACACGGAACTGAACTGTAGTCCTTGGGCTTGCAAAGCAGATGCCAGAACCACTGAGCTAAATCCCTGGCCCTCTGTAGTATCTTGTTGAGGATCTCTGCATTTATGCTCATGGGGGAGATTGGCCAGTAGTTTCTAGTTGAGTCCTTGTCTGCTTTTAGAATCTAAGTAATGATAACTTCCAGGAATGAGTTTGGCATTTTGTCTTGAGTTTCTCCCCATTGATATTCCATGGATCAGCTTTAGGGGAGTTGGGAGCTTTTGGAGGCATTTTGTTGCCTTGTTTTCTCATATTACTATTGTTGTGTGTGTGTGTGTGTGTGTGTGTGTGTGTGTGTGTGTGTGTGTGTATGTGTGTGTGTGTGTATGTATTTGTGTGTGCGTGCATATGTGTATGTATGCTGAGGGTTATTGGGTCAGTTTTGGTGGAAAGACTTCTTTACTAATATGGAAATCTCTTTAGTTAGTGTCTGCACTGTAGATGTAGCTAACTATGTGGGCCTTGGCCCTGTCCCAGTATTTGACCACCTCCATTAATTAGGGGAAAGGAGTGTACAAACAGAAAAGAACAGACAAGAAAAGGACTGAATAATATTTTTTAAAACCCCAAATTTTAAATCCCCCCAAACCAATAAAGAAAAAGAAATAATTCCCCCCCCAAATTGTCTATGTTTTTGAATCAGTGTTTTCTTTCCACAGTCTACAGTGTTGGAATCCACTGGATATTGGGAAGGATAGTGAGTCACATCTACAATCTATGCTGTTTCCACACCCATGAATTTGTATGTGAATGCTGAATCCTGCCTCGCCTTTCCTACTGGGCATTGTAGGTCAATGGTGTGCTTATAGGGCTGTGTTACTACAATAGCTCCCAGTATCCCTGTCCCTCTGTATACCCTACGTTATGGCTTTCTTTAGCTTTATATCATGTAGGTTTGTGAAGTGCCCACCACTCCAGAGACCCCCCTATCGGTACAGCCCAGGTTGAGGGGTTTTTCTACTCATGTTGACAGGTGGAGGAAGCAAACAGACTACTGATTCCAGTGCTAGATGTGGGCAGCAGGCTAGGAATGGTGGGGTGGGGGGGAGTAAAAAGGTTGGAGGGTGGTCAAGCATCCCCCTAGACTTAATGCAGCACTTCTAGACTTGGCCTCTCTGAAAACCCCAACCAGCGTGGTTTCTCAGTGTGGAGGGTAGGCGTCCTTCCTGTCCTTAGCTAATATTTCTCAGAGGGTTTATGTCTTGTCTGTTTCCTCTCTGCACCAGTCTCTTATGGTCCGGTGGTAAGGCAACTTGAGAAATCCTGAAGTGTAGCTGTTCTATATCTCAGTCTTAGAACAGTCCTTTTGCAGAATGGCTCCTGATTAAACACTCTCAAATATGGTGGACATTGCGCTGGGTTTTTTCTTCAACTATGACCTCCTCTGTGGAAAGATACACTTTCTGAGTAAAGGTCCCGTGCTGTTTTCACAGTTGACAACACCTGGGCTTTTCTGGGGGCCTGCACGACTGGCTCAGCTCACTGTGTCCCTGGAGCCGCCAGCTGTCTCCAGGCTCACCCTGTGTTCGTGAAGACAGGTTTCACTGTCCAGAAGTCAGGGTTAGCTTTGTGGACTATTGTACTCTTTTTCTCTGCATTGTGCTCAGTTTCTCCAACTTCTCTGTAATTTCTAGGTTCCCTGTCAACAAACTCTTGATTCTTGGAGATCAACTTCTTTTTATCATCATGAAGTTGTTGTGTTCCAGATCTCTTGATTTCAGGGACTGGAGAGGCTATATTTTGCTGTTTTTATTTGCCATTTTTAATCTTCTTGAACAAGAGTTTTTAAAGGCCAAA